>JAAKBH010000618.1:0-176303 GCA_019776075.1 Amaranthus palmeri | reverse complement strand
CACCCGGCGGGCCCTTCCCTCCCGCCGCGGCCCCCCACCCCCCCGCGCGCGCCCCCCCCCAGCCCCCACCTACCTACCTACCAGCATATCTACCCTTCTACTCTTTGTCCTCCCTGCAGTTCTAAACACTACAATCTACAACCTCCTTTACAACCCCCTCCTTTATATTCAAGTGTGTTTGTCAAAAATCTTCTTGTTGCGTTGCTTCCCGATGTTGTACACGAACTCTGTCCCAAAGACCTACGATGAGTTTTGCCCGATCTGTCTTCTTTCTGTTTACTTTGCTCATTTCCATGCTTTCTGCGTAGAAGTCCGTCGTTACAATGCTTCTAGGAAGAAAACTGAAAACCCGAGTCCTGATTTCCTGAGCATTAGGGCATTCCAAGAAGAGGTGTTGGAACTTTTCGGTTGCTCTATTACAAAGGACACATCTATCATCTGAGATATCCATCCATTTCCCAAGTCTATCCTTGGTGGCCAACCTGTTCTGAATAGAAAGCCATGTGATGAATCTGGCACTAGGCGTAGCAAATATTTCTGATCATAATATCCCACCCAAGGAACGTTCAGAATCCCTCCCTCCAATAAGACGGTCGTAAACCCTGCCAATAGTAAAAACATCCCCCGTAGTTATATTATTCCAGCCTCCTAGATGCTCCACTGTGCTCCCTTTTGCTCATGATCTTCTTGAAAATCTAGGATGCGTGTATGGAAACTGTTGCATCATAGATCCCCCGGTCTTTCAAGTAGTAGCTATGAACCACATTTCACCCACAGATTCTCTTGCTCTGCTCATGTTCCACAAGTGCTTGAGAGATTGCTGCTTTATTCCATAAATACATAACCCTCATATTGAGACCTCCTTTCGCGAAGGCAACACGAATTTGCTTCCAGGAAACGGGAGCTTTCCTAGAAATACCCTCTTTACCGGTCCAGATGAAGGATCTGCAGATATCCTCCACCATCTTGATGAGTTTCTTTGGGAGGCAGAAAATTTGGGCCCAAAAGTTCTGCATGCCACCAATAACACTTCTAACAAGCTGGATTCTCCCTGCATAAGATAACAACCGAGACGACCAGTAACCGATTCTACCAATGATCTTATCCACTAGGGGTCTGCAATCTCGAGCATTTAGCTTTTTGGAATGAAGAGGGACTCCTAAGTATCTGAAAGGAAATTCGCCAATTTGCATTTGGAGCACCCTGTGAATTTGCTCCTTACTCTGATGATCAACTCCTGACATATAAACATTGCTTTTGTTTGTGTTTGCCACCAGGCCAGAAGCCCTTGAGAATTTCGCAAAAGTGTTCATAAGAGCTTGGACGGATGAGCAATCAGCCCTGCAGAACATGAGCAAATCATCTGCAAACAAGAGGTGAGTGATATTATTTTTCTTGCATCTAGGATGATATCGGAAGGTAGGAGTGTCTCTCTGATTGCGGAGCAGTCTGGAAAGGTATTCCATAGCAATTGCGAACAGGTAAGGGGAAATAGGGTCCCCTTTGGCGAAGACCTTTCTTGGCTTCAAATGGCTTAAGGGGCATACCGTTAACCAGAATAGAGAAAGAGACTGTAGTAACACACGCCTTGATCCACTGAACAAACCTTGGAGGAAAGCCCATTTCTTCCATCACTTAGAAGAGGAAGTCCCAGCTAACTGAATCATATGCTTTCCAAAGATCCATTTTGATCATACATCTAGGGCTATTATTTTTGCGAGTATAACCCTTGATGAGCTCCGCAGCTAGTAAAATGTTATCCGCCATCAACCTCCCAGGAATAAAACCAGATTGCGCTTGATCAATCACATCTCCCATGACTTGCTGGAGCCTTCCCGCGAGGATTCTGGAGATGATTTTATACACTACATTGCAGCAGGCTATAGGTCTGAAATCTCCCACTTTGTTTGCATTAGTCGTTTTGGGAATCAGGGTAACAGAGGTACAATTATACGGAGGAAAGAAGATGAAGCTGTTGAAGAAGTCCGTAATAGCATCTACAAGGTCCTCCCTTATGATGTCCCAAGTCTTCTTAAAGAAAAAGCATTAAACCCATCTATGCCTGGAGCTTTGTTGTCATTAATCCCAAAAAAGAGCAGCTCGAATTTCCTCTTCAATTCACATCTTTAATAAGCATTTGGCATTTGTGATTATCTATTTGGGGACCCTCTCTCATGATTCTCCTATCAATCACTTCAAGGTTGGAAGAGGCAGTTCCTTGAAGATTTTGATAAAAGAGGGTAATTTCCTCATGAATCTCCTTGAGTCTGTAGTAATCCAGTTGCCATTACTATCCTGAAGCTCGTAGATGCTGTTAGAAGCTCGTCCTTTCCTTTAATAGATGCATGAAATAAGCAGTAGATTTCATCCCCATTTTTCATCCAATTGATTCTAGCCTTTTGAAGAAGAGCTTTGTCCTCCACTGTTCTCCACTTTCCTCACTTGCATTGCAGCTTATTTCTCCCGATATGGAAGTCTGTGTTCATGGGGCAGCTTTCAGATCAGTATGGGCTCTATCAAGAATCTCCTCCCAATGTTTGATTCTATTCTGAACACCCTCGAATTCCCTTTTGTGCAACTTTTTCAAAGCAGCTTTCACATTATTCAGTTTATACCAAAGCCTTTGTAACCCCTTACCCTTGACTCTGAGCTTCCAAGCCTCATCGACAACGCTAAGAAAATCCTGATGCTCTCCTATGTAATTGAAGAAGCGAAACGGCCTGCTATGAGGATGATCATGTTGGTGAAGATTTAGGATAAGCGGAGTGTGATCAGAGAATTGATGATTCGCATAGTGGACACACGCATGACTGAAGGTATTCATCCATTGTAGGTTTCCCAAGGCGTGGTCTATCTTCGTGAGAGTGCGATGATCTCCCTGTTCTCTGTTCGACCAAGAGTATTCATGCCCTTTCTCAGTGATGGGATGGAGGGCATTGGTGTCAATCCATTGAGCCATATCATGCGTCTCATAAGTGGTCACTAGAGCCCCATTCTTCCTGTGATCTTCTTTGAAAATGGCATTGAAGTCTCCTATTTAAAGACATGGAGAGTTATACTTTAGAGTTCCAAGATCCTTCCACATGTCACGTCTATCTCTCACATTGTGAAGCCCATAAACAAAAATAATGTGGAAACCCACGCTTGAGTTAATAGGGGTGATCTTCACTGCATATGAATTGTTGATGAGTATCCCGAATATCAAGCTTGCACCTGTCATGCTGCCATCCTACCCATAATCTCCCTTTTTCATGATGGTTGTAGTTCGCACACCACTTCCACTTCTTGCCAAAAATGATTCTGATTTTTTGAGCATTTTTCTCTTTGATTTTTGTTTCCATAATCCCTATGATACTATATTATTTTTCACCAAGGAAACTGTTCACTTCCCTAGCTTTAATGGGGCTATTTAAACCCCTCACGTTCCAAGAAGCGATTATCATTTCTCCAAGGGAATTAGAGGGTTCCCGCCCCTTTGATGTCTTCTGCGTACTTGTTTGACCCAAATCCTGTGTCATACTTACTCTCATCTGTGTATACCACTGCGACAGGGCTGCTGGTGGGCTGTGTTGGCACTTTGCGGGCTGATTTGTTCGGGGACGTGGTCCAGGGCTCCTCATTCGTGTCATGGTTGACCTGCTGCACACCTGTGTAAGGCAGAAACAGATGACCCGGGCACCTGCAGAAGCTGTCAACACTGTGCCACAGCTGTGACTGGGCTCTGATCAGTTGGCTATGCCTGCTGGCTTTAATGTGACAGTTGGGTTGCTGTTCAACAAAGTGGGGTGCTGCTGTTCCTCTGCACTCTTGGGACAGTGCTCCACACTTACATTGCTACATCTACTCAACACTTCTTCAATAGACATAGCTCCCTTTATTACTTTTGCTATCTTCCACGGAATCCACAATTGTTTACTATATCCCGGTTTCTCCACTCCTTTCCCTACATTGCTTGTTGAGCTCGATTGATTTCACTCTCCTCTTTGCATTCATGCCCCAATTTGTTGCACTTGTGACAATAGTAAGGACGCCATTCCGGAATAGCCTTTTGAAGGAACTCACGTCCTGTATTGTCCCTAACTCTAATTTCTTTAACAAACTCCTTCGTAACATCTATCTCCACGAGGACTCTAGCAAAGGAGACTTTCTGTTGTTTTGCCGTACACTCGTCTGCAAGAATCGGGACTCCCACCGCACTCACAATTCTACTTAGGGATTCCTCTCCCCAACAATGAAGAGGGAGATTTGGAAGTCGAATCCACACCGGTATAACCCTCATTATCTCCTCTTTGAAATCAAATTTAACACTCCATTGTTTCACTATTAGAGGAGCTTTGTTTAGGAAGTATGGCCCTCCCTTTAGAATTTCCGCACATTCATTCATAGAACTAAATTTAAGGATGAAGTATCCTTCTTCATGAGCATGGATAGTGGGCATATTGACAAAAGTCCAGTGTTTTCGAACAAACCCTCGAATGATATCAACACTAACATTTCCTCCTACCACATAGACTACAATGGCTCTTTCCCACATACTAATCAAATCAACAACATCATGGGACTCAATTTGGACAACTTGATTTCCATTCTCAATCACAGGAGCAACAAATTTTAATGGCATACCATTAGTGGGATTAGAGATTGATACCTTGTCCCTCCAAGAGGGCAATTGGGTGGGTTTTCGGCTTTCTTGTGAGATCCCCAATGCTGGAAAAGCCTCCTTATCCTCCAATTGCAGCATTTCTGATGGTGTTGACTCCGTCCTCCTTTCGGTACTTGGCTCCATACCTCCCAAACCTTTGATATGTTGCTTTAGGGTTTCTAATTGTTCCTTCATAGCAGCTAGCTCTTCAATAAATTCATTTTCTTTTTTATCCCTATTTGCACTGAATACATTGTTCACCTTCGCCATTGACTGCTGTGGGGATCTGTCATCTTCATCAGATTCGGATTCTGTTTCAATGGAATTCACGTCTGGCAGCTCAACCGTGCTTCTAGTAACCATGGGTCTTCCCTCCTCTCCCCAACATCTACCCCCTCTCCCTCTCGATCCCCTTCCCCCTCGCATTCCAGGTGCGGCTGTTCTGATTTACCGGAAAACGGCTGGAGATGCACCAGAGTTGACGGCAAAGGCGCCCAAACAACCCCAGGAACTTCTCTCTCTAAAACTTTTATATATATATATATATATATATATATATTTAATATATATATATATATATATATATATATATATATATATATATATATATATATATATATATATATATATATATATATATATATATATATATTGCAACTTAAAATAAGCAAATGAGTGATAGATGTCATTAGATACAAACTAATTTAATATGCATTTAAAACGATACGTTATAAAATGAATTGATGATAGTAGGACATCTTATAGTGATCTAAAATATATATACTTTTAAATTTAAAAACACAAATAATGTTTTCAGTTATAATTTTTAAATTAAATAGAGAAAATAGAGAAAAATCCAAGCGTATTTATCCTTTTGGATGATCCAAGAACACAAATCATTATATGGGTTGAAACAATGGTCCATTGTTGATGATGATGACCTCTTGTTAGCCAGCATACATTATGGTGTTTGATTTTATACTTCTCTAAAATAATGAAAATGTTTTGATCCTTTTTTCGAATAATGGATGAATATTCTCCAAGAAAAAGTGAGCATATTAATTAATAACTGTCCATTTAATTTCCTAATTCGTTTTTCGTAACTAAAACCACATTTTGAAGCAAATAACTCTGAAGGTTCGCTTGAATCGAGTATAAATATTTAAGAGGTATATAAAAATAAAACTAGGAAAACAAAATTATTTAGATAAATGATTAATGAAGAATTGGATTGTTAGAAAGGTGAAGAATCAATTAGAAGGTAATAAAAAATGAAGTTATATGATTGAAATAAAAGATCTTTAGGGTCAAAAAGATTTTTCTTTTTGGATGTTAAATGAAGTCTTGGGTGAAAAATTAAATATGGTCCCTTAACGAATAACGAAGTGTATTCAAAGGATCAAATTGAGTTGCGTTATCCTCTTACGAACGACACCTTGGTTTATCGTGATAATGTGAGTGCCATTTATGAGCGGGATACACTGAGTAGGATGACGACGATGATGATGATGAGTGCCATCTATCTTTCTGTCATCCCTGTTCACCACTAATGCACCAAACTTGTCGAGATGAATATTCATTTTGTTCGAGAAAAGGTAAAACAGGGTGAAGTTCGTGTCATGTTCCTTCCGGGTATTAAATTACAGATATTTTTACTAAGGGTCTTCCTAAGATTTTATTTGATGATTTTCGTACCAATCTCAGCGTCCGTAAACCTTCCGATTTGACTACGGGGTGTGATAGAGTAGAATATTTTAATATTTGATAGAATAAAAAATTTAGATTTTATTATGATAATATTCTTAGAATATATTATGTAATTATTCTAACTAGCTCATTATTGTATTTGTATCTATTTATACACCTCAAATAATAAGAAAGATCAAGCCAAAAACATATTCTAATAAGTTTTTCTTAGTCGACGCCTCGACGGAGCATGTAATTCTTTCTCTTGGAATTGCCTAGGTTTAATTTTCGTTAGTCATTTTAATTTTCTCATTTTGGTCTATTACCCAAAATAAAATTAAATGTATATTAACTAATAAAATTGTTTTATTAATATATCTTTTAATATAGTTATTTATTCTTATTATCATTCTCTAATTTAATCAACTTACAAATTACGCTCATTTTGTTCAAATAGCTAGTTAATTTTTCATAGATGAAATATTGTGTTCACTAATGGGTTTTTTTGTTAAAATATACTCCCTCAGTTCCTTTTTGTTTTTCCACTTTACTAAAACGGATAGTTTCATAAATTTTTCCACTTTAGAATACTTTCCATTTTTGGAAAGTTTTTATCCTACTTTTACCCCTTAAAATCCCACTTTCCTTAATTCACACTACTATTTAATTATTTTCTCTCTCATAGTTCCAATATAATCATTACATTACACTATTATTTAATTATTTTTTCTCTCATACTTCCAATATAATCATTACTTTCCACTACTATATAATTAAAATAATACCCACTACCACCAAATATTCCATTTTTCTTAATCTTGGTGAAAAACCCAAATAGAAACATCAAAAAGGAACGGAGGGATTACAATACATTTAAACATGTGGTTAGACTTTGTAATTATTTAAAGGGTATGACGAATATTTTTAGTGGACTAAATTTCGCTTGGATCTTCTAATTAGGTCCCCTTCAATAATGTAATAGAATGTCTTCTAAGAGACCGTTTATGGTAAAGACGACTCTCTAAAACAGTCAAACCCAATGTTTAAATGCAGTTTTTATTTTTTTATTTAAAATATGGGAAATTAGAAACTGATTTTATAATTGGGCTGATTCAAGACGAGTGATCTATGACAAAAACCATCTACAGTAAGAATTTGAGTACATGGATTAGGAAGTTGCACTTTCACCATATTGTTATGAATCATATACATGAACATATAAGCTCTTATCATATCCTTTCAAAAAAAAAAAAAAAAAAAAAAAAAGCTCTTATCATATTCTCCTTAATTAAGTGGATAAATTCACTTGATTAAAATGTCAACATGAGTTGACATTCATTTTCCTTTTTTATTTAAAAAATAATCATACTAATTATACAGCTCCTACTTCATAATACATTGAACTAATATATTCCCCTGGTCCTTCAATAACTTTATTATATGTTCACTATAACTTTCTCTTCTAGGATCTTTTAAATGCTCATAAAAAATGGAGCATAAGAAAAATAAATCACCTCAAATCATAAACAAATTAAAATGTTTTATATTGGTTAATAATAAAAATATGTATATATTAACAAATAACTCATTTAAAAGTCAAAGATAAAAAGAAAATTTAATTGTAAAGGTATGAGGTTCAAGTATTTCGGTTTTGAGATTTAACTTTTGATTTATCTTCTAAATATTTTAATTTTATATCATATTTTAACTTTTAAAGGTTGCATTTACATATTATCTGCTAATTTCAAATTTTCATCCTTTTTACCCTAAGTATTTATTGAAGATTGTGATGTTTCTTCCCTTTGTTAATATTTAGGCGTCCTTGATGCTCAAGCTATTAGAAAATGCCATCAAATATTGTTTGTATGTTATTGTATGGTGTAAAAATAGGTGTATGTTAGGAGTAAATCTATTTTCACTTTTACCTCCATTTATCAAGAAAAACTCTTGTGTTACTGCACAATAAAATAGTATTGATCAAGTTTTAATACTTGTATTCTTATTCTTTTCACCCTCTTCTCTTTCCATTACTTACTCTTAAGTGACTGGAAAAAAAAAACTTTTTAAAAAAATTATTTAATTTAGTTTTTTTTAAATTTTTTATTTTAAATTTTAATTTTTGATTTTGAAAATTATTAAATTTTAATTTTTTTTAATTTTAATTTTAAATTTTTAAAAAAATTTTAAGTGGTGTAGGGTGAAGTGTAAGAGTATAAGAGTAGAGTAGAGTAGCGTGGGGTAGAGGGTGAAGTGTAAGAGTATAAGAGTGGAGTGAATGAGAGTGTAAATGTTGGTCTATACTAATATTAGTGTGGACTAATAAGTTCATACTAGACTTAGGTATGATAATTTATCAATAATTAATTTATCTAATAAAATTTATGATAATTAAGAAAAATATGAGTAAATTGCTAATCAAGAAAAATCGAGCATATGTATTCAGAAATTGTTTGTAGGATAAATTTAACCAGATTTGTGAATGAGATGTTAACTTCAATCCGTCTACACAAAATGCAGGCATTATAATTTCGAATTCTTCAATCCGTCTACTTTTGTATATACGTCTTGGTTTGTGCTTCTTTTGGGTCCTAGCTAGCTGCTTATTTTGAAAGCTTCTTTATTAGGTGACTAGTTAGATATTTCGTGTAATATACAATTTTTATAAAATCTGAACTTTATGAAAATTTGTGTTCAAATGTAATCCATTATTACTTATGACTTGTAAATTGAATTTTGAAGTTTGATGACCATATATGTGTTAAAAGTATCCATCAAAATATTGGATAAACTATGTTGTAGTTAGAAAACTTTAAACAATTAAAATATAATAAAAGATCTTGCTATACACGAAATTTGTTAGTATGGAAATACGTATAACTAAAAATTTAAAGTAAGATGCAATTACATTTTATAGTGAACATGATTTGATGTCCCACAATCAAATTATAACCTGTAAAAATGCTTTCATTTGACACCATCACTCTTTACCTCCTCTCTTATCATTATTGCTTTTTAGTTATCTGTATGTTTTCTATTTGTTGTGTAAGTCACTTACTATGCTTTCGGTTAGATGATTTCTATGCTTGACTAACGTGGGTGTAAGACGCAGGATTTCAAATATTTGCAGGTTCCTCTATTTGAAAACCCTTTTTGAGCCGGGGGACTCTTTTGATCGCCCTCTCCTTATAGGTATGAGACGCCGTCTATCTTCCTTCCCCAGTCTCTGACCATAGATTTGTCTATGAGCGGGATACAATGCGTATGATGATGATTTGCAATGTTCCTTGTTCTTTTATAGTATTGCATGAATGTATGATTTGATTTAATAAAATCTTTTGGAAAGCTTATTTTAATACTAAAAATCATAATTAATGTAATAAAGTCTTGGAAAAATTGACATTAATAATCCAACATTTTACTAATTTGCCGTTAATGATCCCACCTTTGGATTATTTTCTAATGATCCAACTTTTGTGATAAATTTTCCAACAACCATAATTTTCTTTTAGTGGAATATATATATAGTGACATTTAATTTAAATATCACTATTTAAAATTGCTGATAGCATATATAGGGGATTTAGTGACATTTATTAGATCCTTTTAGTTGCATATTAAAAAATTACACTAAAACTTTTTTGCGACATAGGATCTAGTGACATTTCTCACAAATGTCACTATAGACTATGGTAACAATTACATATGTCACTAAAGACCCAATAAAATGCCACTAAATCACTTTATGGTAGAACTTTATAAAAAACCAATAATTATAACATAAAAAATATAAATTAGTAATTTTTTTAATATCACTAAATCTAATGTCGCAAAAAGTTCAATTTGTTGTAGTGAACATACTATATTACTAATAATAGGTAGTATTAACAGGGTATGCTACTACCAAACTAAAATAAAGATTGGATTATTCGCAGCAAACTAAGGAAAAATGTTGGATTATTAGAAAAAAAATCTAAAGGTGGGATTATTTATAGCGGATGAGCAAAAGGTTAGATTATTAACGTCAATTTTTCCTAAATCTTTCGAATATCAAACAATCTCATTTAAACATATACATTTCAAATTCACAATATCGTTGTTCAGTTATAATAATAATTTAACGGCTATTATATAGTTATCACGTTTTTCGACAATAATTCCCACATGATGACAAAAAGGTAGAAAAAATGTTGAAAAATTGCTCACAATAGGGGTAAAAAGTGATGAATGAATAAAACAAAATGGTTGATTGGTAATGAAGAAGCTAAGCAAAGAGTAAATGATAGGGTTGGAAGGAGGAACAAGGTGGTGGCTCGTCAGGAATATCGCACACAAGAGCATTTGAAATATTACCCATCCAATGTTCGTCCCCACAACATTGAAAAGACATTGAACCACAACCATAATACAAACCACATTTTTATACGAATTTGCATTGCTCCCTTAACCCATCAATCAAATCTTGGAATAGAGCTGTCCAGCAGTTGTAATTGCCCACCCAACATCAAGAATATTTGCCATTTTAGTGGAGCTCATTGCTATACCCTATATTATAAGGAACAACTCAACATTCATCTTTTCTTATTTACGCTACACAATTCAATATTAATTAATCAAGATCTACAGTAGATGTGGACCTGAACTAAATGCCTTTGAAAACATTAACCAACGCAATCACATTAGAATTCGCGTAATTTAGCTTATAAAGAGAAATCAATTATTAACCAACAACAAAAGGAATAATGTAGCGTTTGGGAAAAAGTATTTGAGAATAACAAGGTTTGGGTAGACAATCTCAAATCTTCAACTTTAACTACTTTAAAAACAATGAAGGAATTTGATCTAAATTCAAATTTGAAAATTTTTGATTTGCCAAACATTAGATTTGAGTCAATTCCAAATTTCCAAATGAAATCCTCGTTTTCAAACATAATATAAGATTATTTTGCGATTGAAGATTTTTTGACATTTTTCAATTCGTGTTATGATTGATGGCTAGGAAAACTAAAATATAATGTTTTTTCTTCTTGATGTATAAACATCATTGTTTTAGCCTTTTAGATTTTAGAAAGGTCGTTTTTCGTTAAAATAAAGTTGGCATGCTCGTATGATGCAAATAGTTCTGATTGCATTAACAGTCCGATTTTGCAACTATAAAAGTATCCTATGTATTTGATTCTTGAATATGAGCGCTTTAACTTTTGCAAAATTTAAGATTGTCGTTTTTCATTTCGTGATATATTCGTGTCCTAGTCCGTCCAACCTAAGACGTAGTAGTGTCATTCTTGTATTGAGATATATACTTGAAATTATAGGTTCCCCTTTCACCCTCAAGTCAAATATAAGTCATTTCATTACCACACCTAGCCTAAAACAAAACAAAAGATGGAAATGGAAGTAACAAAGAATATAGAACTCCAAACAAGTGAGCCATTAAGAGATACATACAAAATTGCATACATTCTCCATTTCTTCTTAGGAGCAGGAAATCTTCTTCCATGGAATGCGTTCATCACAGCCATTGATTACTTCGCGTATCTTTACCCATCAAAACACGTCGAAAGAGTCTTCTCGGTAGCTTACATGACTTCCTCCTTACTCATCTTGCTGTTAATGGTAAAGAGCCAAGGAAAAAGTAACACTATGTTAAACAACAAAGCAAGTTTCAGAGTCAGGATGAATGTTGGGTTTTCCATGTTTGTTCTGTCTCTAATGGTAGCTCCAATAATTGATTGGGCTAAATGGCCCGCCATGAAATCCCATGGAAGCTTTATCATGACTGTGTGTTCTGTGATCGTGTGCGGTTTATCGGATGGGTTGATCGGAGGAAGCTTGATTGGTTCTGCCGGAAACTTACCTAAGGAGTATATGCAGGCAGTTTTTGCTGGAACAGCTTCTTCAGGTTACTGATCATTTTTTCCCTCTTTTCTTACAAACTTTTTCTCTATGTAGTATGTTTTTTCTGGTGGAATTAAAAGTGTTCATTCGGACAATAGGGTTTTGTGTTTCGGGTCAGTTTGAAATCGGATTTTGTATTCACATTGATTTTTACATAATTTTAAATTCGTTTTATAGTGGGGTCAAGTTGGATTTGGTTACAAGGTCAGGTAAATATCGGGTAATCGGTCTGTTTTGGACACGTGTATGTGAGATACACTATAAGAAAAGAATTAATAATTTATTAGCTCCAATCATGGAAAAAGAGGAAATAGGTAGCTGTTACAAGGGAAAAAGTTCAATAACATAACTTCCCAGAGTGGAAACAGGGGTTTTCAAAACTGACAAGTACTTCAATTATACATGCTAGTAGTATATTTCAACTTCAACAGTATCTCCTTTATTTTTGTTCTTTTCCTTCTTTTCTTAAGAAGATGACTTTTGTAGAATACGACAAAAGCATTATGTTCATACCAAGTTCATGAGTCGGTTAATTCGATTCAGAGTCAGACTATATAAAATTCTACCGTCATAAATTAATCAAGCAGTAGTCACGCTAATTTTTAGGTTAAAATTGTTCCGATAAAGTAAGTTAGATTTTCGTCAAAGCAAGGCCATGTTGTTTTGGGTGAAAATCGATTTTAGCCTTTCGGGTTAGGTACTCCGGATAGATGTAGTTGCTAACTATTCGATGTTCAATTTTTTTCTTCAAGTGATGGAAGAATATATATAAATCAAAGCCAACTCATCATCATCATACTCAGTGTATTCCGCTCATAAAAGATTAACTAATAAATCAAAGCCAACTAATATTTACAAATATGTATGTGTAGGAGTTCTAGTTACGATGCTGAGGATGCTAACGAAGGCGTCACTCCCAGAGGATCCGCAAGGCCTACAAACAAGCGCGCACTTCTACTTTATTGTAACCGCCATCATTCTTGTAGTTTGCACAATCTGCAGCAACCTGTTGTTCACACTACCTGTAATGCAAGCATACTATAAGAAGCAACAATCTGAACAACAGCACACTGATACCCAAACTTACAGGCCAAAACTTTATGAAACGGCAAGGAAAATCCTGCTTCCTGCACTCGGAATCCTGATCATCTATGTTGTTACACTATCGATTTTCCCGGGATTCATTTCAGATAACGATCAGAAATCCGAGCTACTCAAGGATTGGTACCCGATTTTGCTGATCATGGCCTATAATGTTTCGGACTTAGCAGGAAAATCGTTAACAGCGTTGTTAATTCCAAGCAACATAAACAAAGTTACATGGGCATGTTTGGGAAGAGTCCTGTTTTATCCTGCATTTAGAGCATGTCTACATGGACCAAAATGGCTTGATAGTGAAGTTCCTACTGTGTTGCTAACATTTATGCTCGGTTTAAGTAACGGGTATCTAACAAGTACGCTTATGATCCTAACACCGAAATCAGTGAGTGCTTCCGAGGCAGAGACTGCGGCTGTTGTTATGGCTGTGGCTCTTGGATTCGGTTTGGTTGGAGGTTCTGTTCTTGGTTGGCTTTGGATCATATAGTAACTTTACAAGATTTCCATCTTATGTGCTTAATTATCAACTTTGAACATCATTAACTATAACTAAGTATAGAGCATTAGACCATGAAATTATAACCATATTTTATAGTTTGGATCAACATGTTGTGCATATCTTGGCTTAATTATTGTAAAATCAAGTATTGTGAGAAAGTTTGAACTAAATTACTGTATTTCATACTTAGTTCTAATAATGGTTAACATATGCCTGAATTTTAAGAAATAAATATAGTATCCTCTGTTTTTTTAATAGTTACACTTAGACCTGGGAAAACGGTCGGTCGGTCGGGTTACGGGTCGGGTCACTTTCGGTCGGGTCATTTTCGGGTCGGGTCATTCTCGGATCGGGTCATTTTCGGATCGGGTCACTCTCGGTTCCGGGTTGGTCGGGTTGACCCAACGGGTTATGACTTATGAAATTTAAAAAAAATGATTTTCTCATATTTTATTATTTATGAAGCTTTTTTAATAAAAAAACTATTTCTCATCCCTATGACGTTAATCCACATATCAATTAACACGGTATTAAAGCCTTATATGTGATTGAATTCAAGTTATAAGAAATCAGTAATAACGATGCTCGTTGTCTAAACTTTAAATCTCTATGTATGGTGCAAAACGTCCTTTGACTGATTTAACAAGATATATCGATTTGCAAAACTCATTTGACTGATTTAAATGTGCAAAACGTTCTTATAAATTATATCGATTTGCTTACTGAAATGTAGAAGAACAAAAAACTCATTTGACTGATTTAACAAGATATATGTATTCAATTAAGATGATTATAACGTCCTTTTTTTAAACAATAATAATTACGATGGATAAAAAGATGTTAATTGCGTATTTTTTAAGATTATTAATGAGTTTTAAGGTTAAAATGATATAGTCAATATGTTTAGATAAGTTGAAAACAAAAATTTTATTTGAAATGAATTCTAACATTGAGATTACTCTAAAAATTGACATTAGACCTGTCAAAACGGGTCGGTCGAGTCGGTTGCCGGTCGGGTCATTTTCGGTCGGGTAATTATCGGGTCGGTCATGTTTCGGGTTAAGTCTCTTTCGGATCGGTCGGGTTCGGGTTTTTACGGGTCGGGTCCCGGGTCCATTTTCGGGTCGGATCAAATTTTCCCAGGTCTAGTTACACTTCCCCAATAAGTCTCACATAAAAGAAAAAAATTTAGCTATTAAAAGAAAACCAAAAGTAATACTACATGTTTTAAAATAATAGTTCCTCTATTTTTTTTTATGAATGACTCTCACTCTCAATTTTCAAATTATCCAATGCACTGAAGCAATTCGAGAGGTTGTTATGATTGATCAACTGCAATTTCATATTGTTAGGGTAGGCTAACGAATGTGGAAGCGTGGGCCTAAATGTGGCACGAAAGGCTAACGACCATGGCTTGAAGGTGTACTAATGAAACATGGTTATATGCAAGTATTAAGATGATTAAAGCAATAAAAGTAAATAAAACAATAACACCAAGATTTAAGGTGGTTCACCATTAATTAGGCTACATCCACCATCCTAGGCTAGTGTATCATTATGTGTTTAAAGGATATAGGAGCTTTATAAGCTCATGACAAAGTTGAAGGAATTACATCAATGGAGATAGTGTGTATAAGCATTATATATGGAGTAGAGAATTAAATAAGACAGTGGTAAGGATAATGGGAGGCTCAAGCTTGTAGCTTGGCTCTCTAAAATGCTACATACAACACACACATATATATAAGCAAGTGGGACAAATGGGCTGCATTGTACAAGCTGAAGACATCAGGCAGAAATGTAAGGATGCTTCGCTCGACCCACGCTCGGGCCAGTGGCTCGGTCGAGCCAGCAGCAGCTCCAGCTGGTTTGCCCTGTCTGTTTTGCTTTCAGGTGATTCAACAGCCCCTCTTTGCTTCTCAAAGCTTGTTCCAGCTGGTGGGTGTACTTGTATGCCTAAATTATCATATGCAAACCCCTGTGACACACTCCATACTTTGTTTTATGCACACAATTGGTGTGTGTACTTTCTCATGGTTTGGAGTGCCCACTACTACTCAAAATAGCATGCTTAAGGTCTAGTATACTAAGATTGTTACATTAACCTTTTAAGATCAAAATTTTCTACTCCTTAATTGTCATCTAATCATATGACTAATCAACAAGACTCAAGTCACACATCTTTCACATATAGTAGTAAAAAATAAGTTGTAAAACTTGAAAAAAAAAAATATATTACATCGAAATAGGGTTATCGTTTTAAGCACAACTTAGACTTGAAATTTGTTCGACAAAACTAACTGCGTTGAAGTGCCCATGTGTTACCCACCTGTGAGTTGTCCCACATTGAAGAAACTAAAGAGTATGCAACACTTTATAAACTCAAGGAGTAACTCCTACTATTACCAATTGGTTTTAGTAGTAAACCTTCTTTGGGTTTATGAGTGGACTACTTCTGCTCCTTGTTTAGATTGTTCAGGCCCATTTTTTAAATTCTATAAAACTGCTTGAGGTTGATCATTAATGGACTTGAGTGTTGAAACTAACCAACTCCTCGGCTCTTTCAATTTGCAATATTGTGGTTCAGGTTCCCTGTGAGACAGCTATTTAACTACATTGTAGCAAGTTGAATTGAAAGGCGAAAGCGAAGAAGCATACCTTTGTAAGCACAAATGGCTAGTGAAAATCACAAATATGAAACCAAAATCATGAATTTTGTAACATGGCTAAGCTTCGCTATAGGTTTCAATTGAGCAACAAAGCATTAGCTCATGATTTAGTGTTCTCCTTAGTTTAAAGGCTCACCGCCTGCAATGGTTTGAGGTTTTGAACGCCTTACGGTGCAGGTGAGGCAATTCCTTAAAGTACTAGGCTGTGACAATTCATCACATAATCTCACCGGGGCCTACTCGTGGGGACACGGGACTTCCGTAGGCTTGGGCACACAAACTCACGGGTCAAGAGCGTTGACTTGCACATCCACTCGGTGAGGTTCATTGCTTCCCAAAACCATATGGTAGTACGAGTAGCTCACCCTATATATAAGCAAATCAACAACCCACTATTTTACCAATGTGGGATCTTATCTCACATGCCAAGTATTTCCAACAGTAACCATCTCAAAGTGTTTGGACCTTTTATTTCTCGTGGTTTTTTTGGAGGATCGTAGTTTTTTTGGTGCTTCACATTTAAAGGTTGGTTACCTCACGTCTAAAACCTAGACTCTGATGATCCTTCATGTTCAGGGCCTCTCATGCGTTTTACAACTAAGCTATCATGAACTATACTGTATACTTGGGTTAGGGAATAAATCTAATTCGTAAATCTAATCCATAGATTTATTGCTTATTCAAATAAAAAGCGTAACTTAACACTAACTTCTCGCCATTTAAAGCAAGTCTGTCGCCTCTGCAGAGTTGTAAACGAACTCTGTTATGGCCTATTATCGCTTGGACAAGTATATGCCATAGCTCATACGCAAAGTCCGGACTCAAGTCGTCCCTGGCCATTAGTGTCTTCGCAAGCTACCTCAAATCAGGTGTGGGGGTCGAAAAATCAAGTCAAAAACAATGAGTCCTACTCCTATCAATACAATTATACTCTTAATGACGAATTGACGATTAAGAACCAATTCATTCCAAAAGTTCTTGTAGTATTTCAGAAAGCTTATATCAATCTTTTAGGAACTCCAAAATGATTCTTCATAATATCCACTCCTCTCGAATGCTTGTATATTATCTTTTGTAATTGTTCTTTATTTACATTGAATGTTTCCATATACACTTACATTTTCATAAAACTCAATACCTTCTACATTTCTCTTTTGTCATTAGTAAAATCAGACCTATGGCCAAGTCAGTCCATAACATCCACATTCCACGCGTACAAAGTGTCAAAACTGACCTCTCATCATGAAAATAATTCTCAGTTCTATTGATAATAACTCAAACTTCAAAAAGCAAGGGGATACCATGTGTTTCCATAAGCACTGCTTCACTTCTAAGCTAATACAGGAAATTTTCTAGCTTGTTGGCTCTTCTACATCAAATAACAACTTTCCCTCCAAGTTAATTGAGACCATCACTCGGTAGGACCCTGCACAAGTTCATAAGCTCAAAAAGGTCTTTAGAGGAACCAAGTAATCACTTTTAGTTATATTTTCTAACCACCCCTGTTTTAATGATCACACTTAGTGCACCCTGTCTAGCGTTAAAATAAAGTGTAATTCCTCAGCAATCAATGGCAATTTTTCAACCTCATAATAAGGACCTCTAGAACGAGCAGCACGAAAGAGAAAAATATATCTATACTACACTTATTCTAATAACTGCAGTAAGCATTTTCAGAAGCACACCTTAGAAATTGCCGGTCCGTATAGGAGTGAGATGCCTGCAATTCAACTTGAACTCAGATAAGGGTAGTTCCTGCATTATTAAATTCTGTAACCCAAGAAAATAAAAATATCATGTCTGTTTTATTGCCAGGACAAAAAAACTACAATTAATTTGCATACTAATGAAAATTTAATCACTTTCAGTCATAATAAATAAACAGTTCATGGTGAAATAAAGACATGAGGCACATAAAATCTCATCTTTGTGCCATATTCACTATCTTTTGTTATTTTCTCATCTTCATATGGGGAGGGAAAACACTCACTTATCCTGGTTAATACTTTTTAGATCACATCTCATTCTCACACACATAATGCACATTTTTCGTGAGTGAACATAGCAAAAATAGAGCACAACATCCCATAACCCTTTATTTTACTCTTTTTGAGGTCCAACTAAAAGATTAAATTTTTATTTTTACGTTGTATTGATGCCCATTGAACTATTTTCTCATTCTTTACGGCTGATTTGTTCTCGTTGAAATGATACGCCGGCTGGTGCATGTTTGGACTCATGGATTATGGTGGTTCTTCGGGAGGTCAGCACTGAATTGAATTTCTAGGGTGGAGGGTGTCATACCCACGTAGTTGGTTCCTTGGTGGCACATAATGTGCAGAGTTTTCATGAGTGTGCCAAAAGCCCAAAATCAAATAACATTCGTTCATGGACGAAATCAATGAAGTGAATTCCTGGTATTTTATTGTTTTTTTGAAGGTGAATATATAGCAGAATCAGGAATTCACTTCTACTGCTAACCATTTCTTCAATCATGAATATATAGCAGAATCAGGATATCCAGAACTCTGTTAGATATGGAGAGATTAACAGCTCATACCTCGGGAAAAATAGTTGAGAAATAATTCCTTAATCCTCTAGAATTTGCATGAAATTTCTTTGTCGGTATCTTCTGAAAGAAGCTTCCTATAAGTCCAAAATTGATATGTGCAGCATACACTAACTAGCAAGTCCAAATTGTGAATAAAGTTGACCTAAGCTCCATCATGAAAACAGAGATGAAGAATTGGCATTGGATCTTTCAAGGTAACTAGTAATTATGCACAGCACATCTTAGAAAGATGAAGAATGAGTTAAAAATCCAAGGAGGGTATTCAACAATCAGATTGAATTTAGGCTTAAGCTGTGTCCTCATTTTCATTATCTGACAATCCACATTCAAGTTTCATTGCAGCCAACAGCTCTGGAGATACAGCTAATGAAGGTACACCAGATCGCTTATCACAATCCTCATTATTAAAAGCGCGATCTGTTTTCACTCCAGCACCCCAACCTCTGTAAAGTATGATTTTGCTTGGCTCCTGAGATACCAAAACTCCACCTGTTTCTTGCTGCAGAAATTTAGTTAAGGAAACAAGTTTAGACCTTAGACTAAAGCGAGGAACATTACGAAATCAAAACAAATAAAAACCGTAGTTCACAACTGCAAATACCTCGAGTTTAAAAACCACCTCTTGAACTGATGTCCCTTTAGCTCTCCCCTTGACATTGACAATGGCAAGAGGATATTTCTTAAAATGGTCCTTAATTGCTTTGGCAACACCAGTAACAACATTGCTCTTGCCTACAAGACAGTAACCAGGAAAAAAAAAAATCAGTCAAACTTTCTGGGGAAGAAGGTTCAAAAATTTGAAAAACGTTGTAATAACTTTATCCGAAAAAATTTCTGGAATCAGACTAAGTATGGCATGGTGAGATATGTAATAATCTTAAATCTAATACTCCTTTCATCCCATTTTTGACTTTCCACTTCTAAAGGACACAGAAATTAAGAAATTATGATGTGCATAAATACAATACAATGGTAAATAGAGGGAGATGAAGTAGCAAGAGAAGATATTGTATTAATGCTGAAATTGTTTTTGACTCACCAACAGCTAGTACAGGGCGTCTTTTTGTCTTGAGGGCTTGCTGTCTCAGAAGAAGCCTCTCTTTATTAGTAAGTGGTTTCGCTCTAGTTCGTACTGCATGAGAATTCTTCTCCACTTTGTTTTGAAATGACAGAGAAATCACCTTTTTCTTATTTTCTTCTGTAGGTGGTTCTCTTATCTCATCCTCAACATTTTCGCGTTCAGAATTGTCTGTTGACACAGATGTAATGATTGGTTCTACTTCATTATTGATTGAGTGCAAGGTTTTATTGTAAGAAGCATTGCCTTTGCCAGAATCAACAGAAGAAAAAAGATTTATTCCTGAGCTTTCCTGAGATAGGATAGGATGAACATTAACAATAAGACTGATATGAAAAGGCAAAAGAACACTCAGCTCAATTTAAAAGTCAATCAAAGACCAGTCAAAGCATAAGAATCCAATTCTACCTCAAAATCATCTTCAACTGAAAGACTATCAGCAGCTTCAAGGGTCTTGTCATTCAATGCAGAAATGTTAACCAGCTGCTCCTCTTGGATAGAATGAATATCTTCTCGAGAGTCCTTGAACACTCTCCTCTGGTTCTTAGGAATATTCTGATCAGATTTATTCAGCTAAATAAACATAAAGCACAGAATTAGAGACATGGGCGGATCTATAACTTATATTAAGTGGATTCAAAAAGGCAATTCCAAATTCGATGTTGTACAAATAAAATTATGTAAAAAGATTCAGTAAATTTATATTTATTAAACCTATAAGCATGATCAAAAAAAATGATACCAAAAAAAAAAAGAATAAGCCATCTTTAAATTAGTCTTCTCGGAATAATCCAACGCCTTCAATGAAAATTCAAAGACAACATTGTGGCCTTCTTCCCTATACTCTTATTTTGTTACTTAATAGACAAAAAAGTAAACAACTAAAATTAAAATTTAGGCAAACATAGTAAAACAAAAGGTTTTGGGCCAAAATGATAGTTCTATATTTTTGTGGAAAATTCTAAAATCTAAGTGGGGTATTAGATAACTTCCCGCTGCCACTGTTTAGAGACCAAGTACAAGGAAAGAATCCACTACCAGCAACCAAAAGTATTTTAAACACAATTATCTGAGAACCTATGAAGCAACAGTCCTAATACTCAGCAATTCGTATTTCAAAAAATAATACCATAAATTACCAAAACTGGCAATAATGTACATTCCATTTATGTCTGGAAGCTGATTAAATGTGTTTATTTGGTGTAGTAAAACTTACAACTTCAAAAATAAGCTTCAAATGTAGGAGCTAAGCTGATCCTACATGGACTTTTCATAAGAATATTGTTTACCTAGATTGTGCTTGTCATTTAGTCCAGACACTGAAATATAATACGCAGAAAGTGGTACAATAGTCTTACTCCCTAGTAGTTCAAGTTTGAGAGAAAAGAAGAATGGGACAGCTGACAAGTGATGCAGAAGCAAAGTGAAAAAGTATCATCTTTTGATTGATATAAATCATAGCAGCTTTGAACTACTGAATAAGGTTCTATGTTAACCTTAACCATTGTGATTTAGGTTCTAACCAAGCCTCTTTAAACTTCAAGCAGATGCAAAGAGGTGAACCTATAACCTCCCCAAAGAAAATAAACATTTTATTTTATTTCTCGCCAAAAAAATGATTGATGTTAAACGTCCTTCTCCACAACATCAAAAGACATGACTCAGATAAAATCATGCAAATGAATACATAAACTTCAGCAAACTATATCTCCTTACCCACTTAGAATTCACCCCTTTTCCTGCTTCATTATCCAAAGCCTCCTTA
Source organism: Amaranthus palmeri (assembly GCA_019776075.1). Classification (NCBI taxonomy): domain Eukaryota; kingdom Viridiplantae; phylum Streptophyta; class Magnoliopsida; order Caryophyllales; family Amaranthaceae; genus Amaranthus; species Amaranthus palmeri. Next base: position 154,399 of record JAAKBH010000618.1, on the reverse strand, counting down.
TCTTCCCCCTGTAGAGCACATAACACTTATAATCATGTCATGTCCTCGCTAGTATAAGGTCTATAAAATACATGACAACTTACCAACTTAAGCTTCAATTCCTCTATGTTTTTAGCTAGCTTCAACACGTCGAGTTTCAAAGACTGCATTAAGAATACAGTATATTAATATGATGCCACCACCATCTTATTTATATCAACACAGAAAACAATACAACAGATTTATAACTACAAAGATTAAAAAAATAGGTAGTGTTGTCAAGTGTTTAACAAAAAGAAGACAGTCGTGCTTATACAAAAATCAAGAGAACAACACCTCAAACGCAAGGATCAAACTCAGGATTCTAATTATTGACAATCCACAAAAATATATACAACAAAAAAGAAAAAGAAAGAAAAAAAAACTCACCAAAACTGTTACGTCTTAAAATAAGGGAAATAAATTAACTATACCTCACGCCGTTGGGCTTCTATTGAGCGCTTCAATGCTTCTTTCTTGTTTAAAAGTGTATCAGGTCTCAAGGAAGCCGGACGTTGATAGTTCTTCCCACGGTATACAATGATTGCATGGCCTTTCCTGTCTCTTTCAACAGCCACTAATATTCCACCGCTTTCTGCCTCTAGTATACGTGCTATATTCTGGATCTCATCAATATTTCTTCCTCCGCATATTATCTTTACAAGCTCCCTGTACTTCCAGTGTAGATGCATATTCTCAATTGTGCCATCAAAAACACCTCGTCTACCTGAAAATAAAAGGCAAAGCACAGAGATCGAAAAGAGTCATTTCTGCATGATCAAGACTTTCCTTCGCATTTAACTTTGACCTGTTCTATACAATTTTCCTATCATCAACTACTGCATATGTCATCACTCACCTAGCAATAAAAAAGGCTTCATTCTCAAGCCAACTCTCCGGAGCATGTATCTCTCTTCTTCTGTGATGCCCTCTTTATCCACCTCTGTGTTTCGAGAAATCTCAGCCTGCTCCAGCTCAGAAAGAAGCTTCTCTGTCCTTGCTTTCTTTTCAATAGTCTGTAAAAATGAAATCCAAGAGCAACTTAGAAAGAGAAGCCTTTGGTAGAAACTCCATCTTTTTGTATGCTTACCATGGACAACTTCCTGCTTGTTTTTGCAATATTTGTCTGCACAGACCTCATTTTCTGCTCCTGAGACACATTCCTCAATATTTGGCCCTTGTTTTTTTCACTTACAAAAGCAGCATGGTGCCCTTCATCCTGTTTCTCCGTAAATTTACCTGAAGAACCATCAGCCACCAGTTTGTCTCCATCCATCCTGTTTCTCCGCCTCTCTTCAATTGCTGAAGAAACTGCTGATGGAAGAAAATCTTTTCCTCGATACAACACTATGTACTCCTTATCCCGAGACAACAGTATACCTCCGGTCAAGCGCTGCAAAATTGTTAACCAAGATAAGATAGAAATCGAAAATCATCTACTCGCTGAACAGTTTTATTAGCCAAGGACCATAAAAGGCAATTCCACACTGTTGCCAACTGTTTTCCAAACACATGCCACAAATGAACTACAAAGGCGGCAAACAGCTTTCCTACACAATATTTAAAGGTTTGTATACATATATCACGAAATTTACTACATTGTGGAGTGGGGGGTAAATGGGAGAAATACAATATATTTCATCATATACATTGAGTAGTATGATGACGAGGCTGATGCAAAAAGATTGTGAATAAAAGATATGGAATATAAACTCCAAGGGTCAGAAAATAGAAAATAGACGCAAGGACAAAGGCAACACTTATTTTCTTTATTTAGCCAAACTTTACCATCTGGTAACACATTTACACAACACGACTAGATTGGCCAAACTGAATCTAAAAACACTTCACTTGTAAAACAATTTTTCTGACCACTTCCGGAAAACCAGGTATGTGGCACGAGATGTAGTTGCCCCTTTTGCCGTTCCATGTACCAAAGCATACAATTCTCCAAGTAAAGATTGGATTGCTTCTGCTTGTATCAATACAAACTTATTCCTCCAATCTCCTTTTCAAGAAATAGCCTGTAAATCTATCACCTTCTAAGGATTTCTAACAAGTAAACTTAGGAAACTACCACTAACCTTTAACTCTTCAGCCATCAGCTCACTGTTAGTGTTCTGAACTCCTCTTTTAACAGCAACCTTAACAATCTCACATTTCTCCCACAATCTAAGAATTGCAGCAGCTAATCCCTGAAGGTTCCTGTTTCTCCCTAAAAGAAGGATTTACTTTAGCACAATTTTAGTTGGCTTGAAATATAACTGAAAAAGAGACTTAGAAGAACAAAATGAACTAGGGAAATCGGCATCAAATGAATCTTTAGACAATATGGGTTGTTTCAGGGTGATAAAATACATATAGCATGATATATATTGACACAATAGGGGCATGTGAAAAGAAACCCAAAAATATCAAGACAAAAGTTTTTTGTGAAAACAGGCAAAACCTTATTCGCATAAGCTATAACCTATTTAATTTTTTTCTTAAAGATGGATAATAAAGTACAGCAGTTTCAACATGAAAGTACCACAAGCCACCAATTCAGTTCTCATATGTGCTTGAGATATGTCCAAACCGTGGCATACAACAACTCGAAAAGTGTCCAACCTACCTAGGTGGGTTATGAATTTCTTCAAGCCTTTAATGTTTTGCAATAGACATGAGTAAAATTAAAGACGAAGCGTCGAAGATAATGAAAAAGACTAATCTCACCCAGAGCAAAATGACAAGGAAGCGGTCGACCGAGTCTCTTGAGTATTGTCATCTCATCATTTGTTAGTTGAGGCTTCACTCCGTACGGAAGCAGACGAAAGGGTTTCCTGTACCCAGGAACAACAGCTGGTAGTAGGTCTGCATCAATAGGTAACGGCTCACAACCCCACCAATCAGTAAATCGAGGCCCCAATCCATCTAAAAGGCGATCAGCTTCCTCAACGAGTTGGGTTTCACCAGGTAGCAGAAATCGCACCCTGTTAGGACTACCAACACCCGGAACCAAGGACGACTGAGCCAAAATTCTTGTTTCACTTTGATTAGAAGATTTTATAAGAGTCTCAGATGTCGAATTTTCATCTTCAGCTTGCATTTCATCTTCCACTTCCTTTGCATTCTCAGAACTACTACTCCCTGAGGCTTCGTCCAGAGAGAAGTAAGGATACTTGTAATTTACCCCTCTATACAAAATAATTTTGCTTCCAGTCCTCCAAACAACCATACCTCCTGTCTTTCTCTACATACATCGTATGTAAACACTACTCAGTAAAACAATTCACAATCAAACTACTTTTTGAAGAAGGGAGATCACAGAAGATACAAAAAAAAAGGTTTTGCGTGATATACGAGCAAAAATTTGAAAATTTTTAAAAGCCATGCGCAATTTTAGATATTATGATATTTTTCTAACCAACTGTTATCTTCAAATGTAATTTAATCTTGAGGCCTCCTATTTTTTTGGCGCTTTATGGTTGAACATGTCGAACATGCTCTTTGAACCAACTAATCTCATATATTGGATGTTACCCTCATACCACTAGACTTCTTAAATCAATACGCATTACACCAAGAAGTGCCTTCAAGAAAGAATAATTCACATAAAACACATTACATATTCCACCCCCATCTCTCTCTGTCAAATTTCCTCTCAATTTTAACAAAATCTATCACTACAAAGTACTAATAAAAGTCACAAAACTACAATCCCATTCACAAGAAATCTCAATTTAAAGAAAAACTATCCAACTAAACAAGACTAAAAATCACAATGAAAAGATCATATCAATCCACATTTCCTAACAATGCAAATAAAAAACACAAACTTTCATCATATATATGCACCAACAAAAAAAAAAACGTTAATTTGATTATGTTATTACCTCCAATAAATCATGAGTCCTCTTCATATTAAGCCTACAAATATCCTCACAAACAATCTTCACCACTTCAAAACTCCTCCACCTCTCATGAATCCCATTAACAACCCCCTCAGTAATCCCAGCTTTGCCTAACTTCATCTTCTGCTTCATCCGAATCCCCATCGTCGTAAGCCTCCGGAGCTCCGAACCAGATAACGTGAGCTCAGCCAAGCTTGGTACTTTCTGCTTCTCCTCTTCTTTCTCTGCCTTCCTAAACTCTTTCCGTTCCCTCTGAGCTACCAAATTTAACCCATTTAGCTTAACAATGGCATCCCCAGAACCCGGTTCAGGAACCGGATTCTGGGGTGTAGACCAACTCGGGTCAAGGGTATGCCCAACCCGAAAATTAGGAATTTGGCGGGAAGTAGGTATAAAAATCTCCCCAATTTTAGGGTTAGTCTCATGTTCTGACAACTGGGTATCTTTGATATTTTCTTCTACAAAGCCTAAAGTTCTTAATTTTTCGGCAATTCGTTGAATTGCGGATTTTGGGAGGGTTTCTGAATTGTAATTGGAAGTGGGTTGGAGATGTGATTTTAGGGTTTTTTTGCGGGTTTTGCTGGTGGGATAATGAAAAGAAATGTAATGGTGGGTATAGTAAGGATGATAATGGTGAAATGGAGGTTTAGAGGATAGAGAAAAATGGTGGAAGGATAAGGAGAGTGACATTTTCTGTTGGAAGTGAGTTTCTCCTCCAAAGGGAAGCGGGAAAAAGATATCTCTGCTTTTGCCTTGTAAGTTGTAAAAGCGTTACTTGTTGAAAGGACATATCATCTACAATTTAGGGATGGCAATGGGTCGGACTCGGCTCGATTTATACATACTCTGACTTTGCTCAGAATAATAGTCGGAGTATTTTTTCCAGTCCACCTCCACTCGGAGTCGGATTATGAATACTCCATGTTTGCCCTGACTCGGAATCTTGGATCTCCAACGGAGTCGGATGCGAAGTCGGATTATCATCAAACAATATCGTTGATTTTGTACTAATGATTTTAAAGCATACAAAATTAACAAAATATATTTTTCAAGTACAATTTAATAGGAGAATTAGTCCTACTACTACAATTTAACAAAATTTTCTCGCATTTTGATTTACCGTATTTTATTTCTCTAGATCTGATTTGTCGTATTCTGATTGATTAATCTAAACAAAAAAATACCAAGTAGTTTTTGAAAATCGAAATTACAAATAGTATGAGAGAGAGCTTGAATTAGTCACGTCTAGTGTTTTAAAGGAAAAAATATTGGTGTAAAAGTCAAATTCAAAGTCGGATTCCCTTGAGGGTCGTAGTCGAGTCGGGTTGTCGGATTTTTATTAAGGTCCAACTCCTGTCCGTCTCTAACTCGGACTCGGAGCGTAAAGTCGGAGTCGGAGTCGGATGACTTTATCCTCGGACTCGAATCGGATTATATTCCTCAGATCGAGTCAGACTAACTAGGGTCGGATTCGGACTGAATTGTCATCCCTAATCTAAATGTGGAGCAAAATATTAGGAATTTGATTTTAGTTAGGCGCAAGTATCAGATGAAAACTTGGAGTTTTTTTACAACGCGTATCTTCCTTTATTCCCCCTTGGGAAACGGGTATGATTTGTCAGCATCTTTTAGGAAAAAGAAAAGCTCCATCCGAACCCTACCTTGTGTAGGATATTAGGAGTGTTCTTTACCTTAGTCCCTTTGAAAATGAGGTTTACCGGGTAATAATTGTGATTTACCAATGTAGTAAATAGATCCATGACTGTGAAAAAAACTCCCTTCTCTCTCTAGAGTTAGGGCTCTCTCTAGTGTCATACTAGGTTTTTCTCCTAAGTGGGGTTTCTCCGGTGGTTTTCCGGTTTACTTCTTCGTTTCTTCCGTTACATTTCTCTCTTGTGTGGTGTTGTGGTTCTCTGTCCAGAGTATATTGAGTTCTTGGGGGACAGATGTCGTCTAAAGAGGCTTTGGATTTGGTTTATGATTCGACGCAAGAACGTGGTATGGATGATAATTCTTTTTATCATCGTGACGACGAGGAAGGACATGTTCTTCCAGGGTCGACGGATGTTCATGGCAAGAAAGATGAAGATGGCATTGATGATATTGGGGAATGGGTTGACGACGTAGACGACGGCGAGGATGACCGGCTTTATTTAAGTCTTATTGGCAAGATTTGGTCAAACCGTGTGGTTAATCCAACGGCATTCATGTCTACCATCAAGAATGTTTGGGTAACAAAATATGGGGTGGACGTCTCATTGATAGGGCAAATTACGTATAGATTTCTTTTATACCATTGGAGAGACAAAGAAAAGGTGTTACAGGGGCAACCGTGGCACTTTGACAAAATGGCTCCCCTTTTATAGGATATGAGTTCGGTTCTAAAACCGTCTGATTTAGAGTTCTATTCTCTTCCTATTTGGGCTCGCATATACGATATACCTTTTTGGGGAAGATGTCATGAGAGCAATGCACGAATGATGGGCAATAAAATTGGGGAGTTCGTTGAGGTGGATAAGTCGAATAGCTTGGGGATGGAGAAGTCGTTGCGTATTAGGGTGTTATTGGATGTACGAAAGCCTTTGAAAAAACATGTTGCAATAAAGCTTCGGGGTGGGGAAATTGTATTGTGCCCGGTCAAATATGAAAAGCTTCCCAAGATTTGTTTCTATTGTGGGAAGTTGGGTCATGGCACAAATGATTGTAAAGATGTTTTTGGTGATAGCTCACCCATTAAAAATTTTGGTCCATGGCTTAAAGCTTCTCCATGGAAACCTAACGTCCAAGAAGAGGTAAATTTTGGGAGTGCGAATGGGCAATCGTGTGGGAAACGATTGTTTGTTACCAAGAAGTCGATACCGAAAGCAAGGGAGGACAATAATCATCACAAAAATATTAAGGAGGTCACGTCCCTTTTGGATAAGGTTGCCATTAGAAGGCAAGAGGAGCATCTTGAAGTGAATGAATTGGGTGAAGGGGCGGTTGGGTGGCAAGATTCGGGTACTGTGTTAAGTAAAGATGATATGGGCTTGTCTTTGTCGAATGGGTTGGATGGGGAAGGGTGTGGAGCAAGTGGAGTTGGGTCAGGAGTATTTCGAGGGGAGTGTTCTTGTGGCCCACAAGGACGTTCCTAATGATGAGGCATTACATGAGTCGATATCTAATACCGTTTCTTCTGTTTCCTGTACATGTAAAAGAGTCAAGAGATGGAAGAAATTAGCAAGAGAGTCGTCTTTGAAAGCTACGGCTCAAGTTGTTTGTCTAACAGTGGGGGGGAAAACGACCAATTGAGGTCGAAGGGTATGATGAATTAATGATAGAAGCTGAAAGTGGTGGTCAGGTTAAGAAACGTGCGATTCCAATGGAGGTGGATCGGGCGACCATTATGATTGCTTAGAAGGTGGCGAGCCCCACATATTGGGCTCTCGGTTCTCAATGACGGTTGTTATTTTTTGGAATTGTCGAGGATTAGGGAGTCCCTCGTCAATTAATGCAGTTGTCTCCCTAGTGCGGAAGTACTCTCCGAGGTTTCTTTTTTTGAGTGAAACTAAAAGTTCTTCAAAGGATATTCGTAGACTTCAAGATCGGTTGAGATTTGATAAGAGCGTCTGTGTGGAGGCCAATGGAAGGGCGGGGGCCTCGCGTTATTTTGGATGCAAGACTTTGAGGTTCAAGTGAATCTAAAGGATTCTCATGTGATTGATTGCTATGTTCAAGAGGATATTGATAGGTCGTGGAGGATTACGGGGGTTTACGGGTGGGCGGAACATGGGCAAAAGTACCATACGTGGGACATGATTAATAATTTGGGGAAAAGTTACAGTGATTCTTGGGTAGTTGGGGGTGATTTTAATGAGGTTCTTCATGAATCGGATAAAAGGGGTGGTGTGGGTTGTGATTTTAATAATTTGAGGGCGTTTCGGGATTATCTTGACATTAATGGTCTACGGGATATTGATTCGAAGGGGCTTAGGTACACTTGGAGTAATAAGCGTAAGGATGTGTTCATTGAAGAGCGGTTGGATAGATGTGTTGCAAATTCGGCTTGGTACGATCTTTTTCCAAACGCTATTGTTGAGAATTTGGTGTGGGATGGTTCGGATCATATCCCCATTTTGTTACATACGGTGATTTTGAGGATAATGGGCGTTTGGATGGGGAGGAGGAGCGTTTATTTCGGTTTAAAGCAAGGTGGTTGCAACATGATGAGTTCGACTCTAATATGCGTAATATTTGGGGTGTGGTTAATTCTAGAAGTTATGGGAATTGGAGCAAAGTGATGGAAGATTGTGGCTCTCACCTTAAAAAATGGAATAAAGAAGTTTACTCGGAGTCCTACAATCGGATTGCTTGGTTAAGAGATTAAAAGTGGTCCGTAAGATGAATCCTACTCCAAGTGTTATTGAGGAACTTCGTGTGGTGGAGCGTGACTTGCGTATCTTAAGGAATCAACAAGAGACGGGGGCGTGGCAAAGGTGTCGCCCGTTTATTCTTAGGGATGGTGATCGTAATACCTCCTACTTTCATGCCAAAGCCTCTAATAGGAGGTGGCGAAATCGTATCAAGAGTCTTGAAGATTCGAGTGGTGTTAAATATAAGAGCCATGAGAGTTTGAATAAAATCGTTGTGGATTATTTTTCGGACCTTTTTTCTTCGTCAAGACCCGAAACTACTATTGACCGTGTGAATTTTATTACACCTAGAGTTTCGAATGATATGGCCAATTCTTTGGTCCGACCGTATATTAGGGAAGAGGTAGAAATGGCGCTAGCGGAAATGCACCCATGTAAATCCCCGAGCCCCGACGGATTTCCGGCGTTATTCTATAAAAAATATTGGGATCTTGTGGGTGACGAGGTGTGCCGTGTGGTTTTAAATTTTCTAAATAATGGTTATATGCCGGATAATCTTAATCATACACACGTTGCCCTTATTCCTAAAACCAAGAACCCGTCCAAGAGCTTAGACCGATAAGTTTATGTAACGTTTCATATAAATTAATTTCAAAAGTGATGGCCAATCGGTTGAAAGGCCTTCTTCCTCTTATCATTGATGATTGCCAGAGTGCTTTTGTTCCGGGTCAGCTCATTACTGATAACATTTTACTTTCTTCTGAGATTTTTCATTATATGAGTCATCACCATGCCAAGAAAAGGTGCTTTATGGGGCTCAAATTAGATATGAGCAAGGCTTACGACCGTGTCGAATGGGACTACCTTGCTTGTATTCTAATCAATATGGGTTTCCCTGCTCTTTGGATTGATAGAGTCATGCGATTTATTACTACTGTTACATATTCCTTTTTGGTTAACGGTAAAGCGTCTGAGGTTGTTGTTCCCAAGAGAGGGTTACGTCAAGGCGACCCTCTTTCCCCTTACTTGTTTCTAATTTGTGCTGAGGAATTGGGTGCTCTTTTTAAGAGAGCGCATTGCAATAATTTAATTCACGAAATTTCTATTGCGCGTAATGCGCCGTCTATTACTCACCTTTTTTTCGCTGACGATTGTCTTGTCTTTGCTCGTGCCAATGTTAGGGAAGATGAGATTATTTTGGGGATCCTGAAAGATTATGAGCTTTTAACGGGACAAATGGTTAATTACGACAAATGTGAGGTTTCTTTTAGCAAGAACCTTTCGGGTGACATTATTAATCAAGTGGACTCAGTTATGCAATTTAAGAGAGTTTCGCACCATGACAAATATTTGGGCCTTCCAACTATCTTTAAGCGATCCAAGAAAATATCGTTCGCTAACATTAAAGATCGCATTTGGAAAAAATTACAGGGTTGGAAGGAGAAATTGTAATCCAAGGCGGGAAAAGAAATTCTCATTAAGGCGGTTGCTCAATCTATCCCTACTTACGCTATGAGTTGTTTCAAGCTCCCTTATGATTTTTGTGACGAGGTGGAAAAAATTATTAGGAATTTTTGGTGGGGGTCTTCAAGTTCGGAAAGAGGCATTCATTGGAAGGCTTGGCAAGATTTATGCCGTCCAAAGAATGAGGGGGTTTGGGATTTCGGGAATTAAAATTGTTTAACAATGCTCTCTTGGCCAAACAATTTTGGCGTCTTCACTCTTTTCCTAACTTTATTTTGGCTAAATCTTTAAGAGCTCGTTATTTTCCTCATTCTTCTATATGGGAGTCCAAGATGGGGTATAACCCTAGCTTTGTATGGAGAAGCATTCGGGGTTCTAAATCAGTTCTTGATCTTAGGGTTAGGTGGCGGGTTGGAGACGGGCTTTCCATTAAAATTTGGAAGGATGCCTGGTTGGGGGGGAATGGGCTTGGCAAGATTATTACCCCGCCCCGTCTTTTAGACAAAGAGGCTACAGTGGACTCTCTTATTGATAAAAACCGCTTGTGTTGGAAAGAAAACATTATTAATGAGGTTTTTTTGCAGGATGATGCGGATCGTATTAGGCGTGTTCCCATTAGTACGACAAAGGCTCGGGATGAAAGAGTTTGGGTGGCTAGTGACGATGGTTGATTTCGGGTTCGTGATATGTACTAGTTGGCTTTTAAATCTCAATCGTTCGCTTCTTGTTCGAGTGGGTGCGACCCAATTTGGAAAATGATTTGGAATTTACGTATTCATCCTAAAGCTAAAATTTTTATTTGGAGGGCCTCGTGGGATATTTTGCCCCACGGTATCAACCTAGCAAAAAAGAGGATTGACTCTATTAAATTGTGCAAACGTTGCGGCACTCTAGAGGACAATAATCATGTTTTACTAAATTGGTTTTGGGCTAGTAGCGTTTGGGCCTCAATCTCAGGCCTGGATCAGATTCCGCCAACCTCTTTTTTTCGTGAGTGGCTTAGTATGGTTCTGGGCTCCAAAAATCAAGAAGAGTCCGAACTTGTTTGTATGGTAGCTTGGCAAATATGGAATGCTTGGAACGACCTTTATTTCGAGAAAATTTCGGAGTCCCCGGAGCTTTGTTCAAAAAGGGCGAAAGATCTCTACATGGAATTCAAGGAGGCCAATGATGATGGGACGCATGACAAAGTTCGTAGATGCCGCACCAAATGGGTTCCCCCGGATCCGAATACGATAAAGATTAATGTCCACGCTGCTGTGAACATCAAAGAAGAAAAAATTGGGCTCGGTATGGTGGCTAGAGACTTCATTGGAAATGTGATATTGGCCGCATCCAAAACAGCTTGGCCCTCTTCGTCCGTTGAGATGGCCGAACTCACAGCTTTTTCTTGGGCCATAGACATCATTAGGGATAATAGATGGACTAAGGTGGTTCTTGAAGGGGACGCTCAATCCGTAATCAAAGCTCTCCAAGGAAATTTGACACGTGGCTTTTACTCTCAAGTCATAGTAGATAATATTGTGTATGCGGCTTCTAGTATAGACAGTCTAGAGTTTTCTTTTTGTTTTCGGGAATCCAATGAGGTCGCTCATCGTTTAATAAAGTGGGCGCTTGTTGGGTTATGTTCTAACATTTGGACTGACGGTGGTCCTTTGTGGATCTCCGATGTTGTACTCTCTGATTTTTCTAGTTAATAAATGAGCCGCACCTTGATTTTTCTAGTTAATGATTTTATTTTATTATTTTATTATTTTTTGTCTTTTATGGTGATTTACAAATTACTGTGACAAACTTAAAATTTCTACTTTCAAAATTCTATAAATCTTATTTTATCTACGAAAAATCGTAAAACCTAAATCAATTTATCCTCGATTTGTTGAAAATAAATTAATTAAGTGTTTACTTTTTTGTGAGGTAAACAATTGTTTGCTTTTAAATAAACTAATATTTTGTTTATTTTTAAATAACCCCAATTATTCGGTATAATTGTTGAAAATAAATTCAACTATTGTTTATTCCTAAATGTTGACTTACAAATAAACAATGAAAGTGGTTATAAACATTATGTGAATTAATTTTTAGCAGAGATACCTAATATATATGTGGGTTTATTTGAAAAAATAATATGTGGACTTATTTTCTGCAGATCAAGCAAAAATTGGTTTATTATTGACAATTTGCCCTGTAATCTATCTCATATGAACATATGGTATTTTGGTTAGTTATATTAAGGAATAAATATATTCTCTCCTACAATCTTGCCACTAATCTTGGGATTATTATTGACTTAGTTATTTTGTTCAAATCATTCCCTTAATTGTGTAAATCTTGTTTATTGTATTTCCATATTTATCTCCTCTCATGTATATTTATAGCCTTGTACTCTTTTGTATTAATACATAACATTATATTGAAAATTATCCTCTTCTATATGGTATCAGCCTAACGATCCGACCTTCCTCATCATCATCTTTTTTTCCTGCATCTCTTTCAATCCTCTATCTCTCCATGGCTACTGTTAACTCCTCACACCAAATTCCCAACAACAATGACCCTACCCAACCCTTCATCTTTCTCAATATCTCGAACGCTATTAAGCTCACTGCTACTAACTATCTCTCCTAGAAAATGCAAATTGAGGCCATTCTCGTTGGTCATGATCTTTTCAGGTTCGTTGGTGGTTCTTTCCTCCTCCTACAATGACCACCACCATTGATGATACATCAGTTCCGAATCCGAATTTTTCCTTTTGGACTCGGTAAGACAAATTAATTTGTGGTGCGCTTGTAGGCACTTTATCCTCAACTCTTGTTCCGCTTGTTTCTCAAGCCCAATAATCCTCTAAGCAATTATGGGATATTCTTGCTGAAACCTACACCGCTCCTAGTCGTGGTCACATTAAACAACTCTAAGATCAACTCCGTCGAATAACCAAGGGTTCTCGCACCATAACCAAATATATGCAAGACATCAAAGCCTGCGCTGATCAACTAGCATCCCTTGGAAAGCCTCAAGAGCATGAGGACTTGATTGATCGTATCCTTACTGTCTTGATAAGTCCTACACATCAGTTCTTGATTTTGTGAATGCCAGGGACAATCACATCTCTTTTGAGGAGTTACATGAAAAACCTATCAATAAAGAGCTTTCATTAACCCAAATCCGTTCCTCATCCTCTCTTCCTGCCACGGCCTTTGTTGTTTCTACCAGAAACCAAAATCGTAATAGTCAACACCGTTCCACCAGTCGACCTTCTACAACATGTATTTTGCCCAATCCTACCACTCAAAACAGACAGCCCCGTCCATTCTTAGGAAAATGTCAGTGCTGTCGCGTACAAGGACATGTTGTTTCTCACTGTGTCCTTTTCAAACAACAATTCCCGAATGTCACTCCTCCTAATTTTACTTCTGCATCCAACCACCGCACATACTCAGCACCTTAAGCCAACACTGCCAATCTCACATCATTCTCGTCTGCAACCTCATCACCTTGGTTACTTAACAGTGGTGCATCCCACCACGTCACCAATGATCTCAATAATCTCTCCCTTCACTCCCCTTATGATGGCACTAAGGAACTTCTAGTCGGTGATGGTACGGGACTAAAAATTACGCACATTGGTTCTATTTCTTTTTCTAATTCTCTTGTTTTGAATAATGTTCTTGTTGTCCCTGCTATCTCCAAAAATATTTTTTGTTTCCCTACTTAGTTTTGACAATAATATTTCTGTTGTTTTCTCACAAAATTCATTCTGTGTCAAGGATCTCAAAACAAGGGCGCTACTATTCCAGGGCCTATCTAAAGCAGGCATCTATAAAGTTCTATCTCACTCTCCTAAAATTTTCACAAGCACAGTATCAAATTCTCTTCATTGGCACCATCGACTTGGTCACCCATCAAAAAATGTCTTTCGTTTACTTATATCTAAAAATAATCTTAATGTTTCTAGTATTTCTGCTTTAGATTGTAATTCATGTGCTTGTAATAAAAGTCATCGTCTTCATTTTAAATTCTTCCACTATTTCCTCCAATGCTTCTCTTGAATTTGTTTCTACTAATTTATGGACGTCTCTAATCTACTCTCACGATGGCTTCAAATATTACATAATATTTGTTGATCATTACACAAAGTACATATGGCTCTATCCTCTAAAACGCAAATCTGACACCACAACCGTCTTCCTTCGATATAAAACTTTAGTCGAAAAATATTTCCAACTACCAATCAAAACTCTATATTCTGACAATGGTGGTGAATATGAATATCTACACAACTACCTGTCCATTGACGGAATATCACGTCTTACTTCTCCTCCTAACACCCCTCAACACAACGGTTATTTCAAATGTCGTCATAGACACATTGTTGAAACATTTCTCTCCTTACTTACTCATGCTCACATGCTTTTAAAATATTGGACAAATGCATGTTCCACAACCGCCTACCTAATAAATCGTCTTCCAACACCTACATTTAACAATGAGTCCCCTTTCTTCAAATTATTTGGCGTGGAACCAAATTACACAAAACATAGAAGCTTTGGGTGTCTATGCTATCCTTCGCTAAAACCTTACACCTCTCACAAACTTGACATGAAATCAAAACCATGTGTCTTTGTTGGTTACTCCCCTACTCAAAGTGCCTACTTTGTCTAGACCGAAATCCAACAAAATATTCACCTCTCGACATGTTCACTTTGTTGAACATGTTTTTCCCTTCTCCCAAACCTCTGCCTCTGAAACTCCTCTGCCCACTTTAACTGAAGAATGGGCTCCTCTTACTCTAACTATCTTAAACACCACTCCTCAATCTCCTGGTCCCACTATTCACATTCCACCATCTTCCCCAACGCATGCTACTCTAGACGTTCAGCTTTCATCAAACTCCACTTCCACAACAAATTCCCCTCCAACTCCTTCTCTTATTTCATCAAACTCCCCATTTTATGTACCACAATCCACAACCTCCACATCTCAAGTTCCTCCAACCCATACAATGACAACTCGCCTTCAACACGGTATCCGTTAACCAATCTCCAAGCTTAATCTCAACGTTGAAACACCTGTTGAAGTACCCAAAAATATCACACAAGCTCTCAAAAGCACAACATGGTGCCAAGCAACGAATGCTGAAATTAGTGCCCTTCGTGCCAATTAAACTTGGGAATTGGGAACTTGTTCCTCCCTCTCCTTCCCCAAATGTCATTGGTTGTAGGTGGGTCTTTCGCATCAAAAAAGATAAAGACGGAAATATCTCTCAGTATAAAGCCAGATATGTGGCACGAGGCTTCAACCAACAATCGGGCGTGGACTATGGTGAAACATTCAGCCCAGTTGTCAAGCCTGCCACGGTACATGTGGTTCTCTCTCTCGCGGTATCACATGGTTTGGCCTCTGCGTCAACTTGATATTAACAATGCTTTTCTTCAAGGAAGTTTTTCTGATGATATTTACACCAATCAACCACTGGGTTACTCTGACACCAAGTTCCCTAACTATGTTTGCAAATTAAACAAAGCTCTATACGGTCTCAAACAAGCCCCAAGGGTGTTGTACAATGAACTTCGCCAACACCTTCTTTCTTTAAATTTTAAAAATACCATCTCTGACTCCTCTTTATTCACTCTCCACAAAAATGGTAAACTCATATATTTGCTTATCTATGTGGACGATATCATTGTCACAAGCAATGACTCCCTCTTCCTCGAAAATTTTGTTACCGCTCTTGCTACCAGATTCTCACTAAAAGACCTAGGGGATCTCTCCTACTTTTTAGGTGTTGAAGTCATGCCTCACCCACATGGTATCTTCCTTAGTCATAAAAAGTATATTCTTGAGCTTCTTACAAAGGCCAACATGGATGAGTCAAAGCCCACAACAACTCCCATTGCAACTAATTATGCTCTCACATTGCATGGGGAATCTCTTCCCGACCCAACAATATATAGACAACTTATTGGTAGCCTCCAATATCTCAGTCTCATTAGGCCTGACATTGCATTTTCAGTAAACAAATTAGCTCAATATATACATGCAACATCCAACCACCCTTCACATGCAAGCACTTCATCGTCTTCTTCGTTACTTAATTGATACCTCGCATATGGGTTTAATAATTCATAAAAACTCCCCCTTATCTCTCCATGCCTACTCTGATGCTGACTGGGCTCGAGATAAAGATGATTATATATCCACTACAGCGTATATTGTTTATTTGGGTAAAAATCCCATCTCTTGGACCTCAGGGAAGCACCGTACAAGGGCCCGTTCATCGACTGAAGCCGAATATCGAGCGGTTGCCAGTGCCACTACCGAGGTTCTATGGGTTCAAAACTTGTTTCAAGAGATTGGTCTCAAGGTTCAAATACCACCAGTCATATACTGTGACAATGCCGGGGCGACATACGTTAGTGCTAATTCGATTTTCCACTCCAAAATGAAGCATTTAGCCCTTGATTTCCATTTCGTGCGTGAAAACGTTCAAGCTGGGAAACTTAGAGTTGCATACATATCAACAAATGATCAGTTGGCAGATGCTCCAACAAAGCCTCTTCCCAGACAGTCATACACAATGTTGGTTTCCAAAATCGGTCTTTCTTCATGGCCGACCGTTTTGCAGGGGCGTATTAAGGAATAAATATATTCTTTCCTACAATCTTGCCACTAATGTTGGGATTATTATTGACTTAGTTATCCTGTTCAAATCATTCCCTTAATTGTGTAATTCTTGTTTATTGTATTTTCATATTTATCTCCTCTCCTGTATATCTATAGCCGTGTACTCTTTTGTATTAATACATAACATTATATTGAAAATTATCCTCTTCTATAAGTTTTCGATATCATATTGCTTTCTTTTATAATCTTATTATTTTATCACTCACATTTATTTTATATTATTAGTAGGTGTTGTAACATCAAAGGGACAGATAATGTAATACTCATATAATACATTTTTGTATATCGATCTCTTTAAGATTCCAAAGTGTGCTTTAATTTTGATAACAACAAAAAAATTATAATAATGAAAAATTATAATAAACTATCTATTGTATTCCAAATTTTGTATTAAAAAAGTACATCATCCATTTTTTTTTTCAAAAAACTACCTTATAAAATCAAACATTTGCAAAACACTACCTCTTGACAGAAACTATTTGTTGATCGTCTAGTGGAGGTTTGACCAAGCATGTGGTTGTCATGTGATGTTACTAAATGTAAAATTCTCTCCAAATTGATTGTGTTCCCTGTATTTTCTTCTCTTATAAATTAACCACTATTAATGTCATATTTTAAAGCACATTTCAGTCCTTTCTTCTTTTAGCTCTCCCATTATCATCTACATTTAAACATTTTTTTGTTGTATTTATACCATGCCTTCATCCCTTCTTTGCAACTTGATTGTTTTACTTGGTCTTGTACATAGAAAAACTGCAACAGAGAAGAAGAAATTAAATAGAATTTGTTAGTTTAACTTACCAATAGATTCTAGGAGTAAATGATAAACTGAAACCTTTATTGAAATGTTACAAACACTAGTTGTTTACATGAATAGTGAGAAGCAAAAACAATGAAGGGAAATAGACTATGGAAAGAGGAGAAATCATTATTCACGGACATTTAGTGGTATCACATGCAAAAACTTGATAAGTTAAACCTCCACTTGACGGTCAACAAACGTGTTTTTGTCAAATGTTAGTGTTCTGAAAAC
Source organism: Amaranthus palmeri (assembly GCA_019776075.1). Classification (NCBI taxonomy): domain Eukaryota; kingdom Viridiplantae; phylum Streptophyta; class Magnoliopsida; order Caryophyllales; family Amaranthaceae; genus Amaranthus; species Amaranthus palmeri. The sequence continues at coordinate 136,955 of JAAKBH010000618.1, read as the reverse complement.
GTTTAGCTCATATAAAGTAGTTTAGAATAGGTAGTTTTCTATATAAGGTCATATAAAATAGGTATTAGTTTTTTGTAATTTAAACTAACAATAATAATAATAATAATAATAATAATAATAATAATAATAATAATAATAATAACAATAATAATAATAATAATAATAATAATAATAATAATAATAATAATAATAATAATAATAATAATAATAATAATAATAATAATAATAAATTCATCTCATTCGCATTCTTCTCCACTTTCGGTATTAGTTTTTTGTAATTTAATAATAATAATAATAGGTATTAGTTTTTTGTAATTTAAACTAACAATAATAATAATAATAATAAACTATCAAGGATTACATTATTTTCTTCGAGCAACTCCAGTAGTTCCAAATCTAAGCCCTTTATCTCCACCAATTTCTTGTAGAGTTTTCGTTTATGATATGAATTATTATTATTATTATTATTATTATTATTATTATTATTATTATTATTATTATTATTATTATTATTATTATTATTATTATTATTATTATTTATTTTTTTTGGCAAATAAAAAGCTTTTTCATTTACTAGAAAAACCATATACATAAAGTCTAGGATCTTGGAAAATCCTATTTGCATCAGTGTGGAACCGAGGCCCACCTTCTAGGAAGGGTTTCCCCGGCCCACTCTTCATGTGCATACAAGCAAAAACCGAGACCAAATAAGCCAACATCAAAGGTCAGCCAAAGCTATACAAGCAACAAAAACATCAAAAAGCCAGCAGCTAATACAATATCTATCAAATACATCAAAAGCTAGCAGCAAAAAGAAATCATCAAAACTTGTGAGAAAACGGACATCAGCCCAATCAATCCCACATTGACCTTCCAGCACCATAAGCAGAAGGAACAGCAGCCATGTTAAGCACATGAATACAACAAAAAGCAGACTCCATATCAGCAGTTGGATCAAAGGCATATCTTCAGACAGTAGCTCTCCAGATCCACAGTAGCAGTAGCTAAGATTCTAACTCGAAACATCAAGCAACGACGCAACAGCAACAACAGCCCTTAATTCAGCAGAAATTAGAAGAACCAGCAACTATTGAAGCCCTCCTTTGGGGTTCAGCTTTGCTAGTAATGAACCAATTCAGTACTCAGCAGACAGCAGCAAACACATGGGAGCAACAGCCTTGTGCAATATCAAGAACCAGCAACATCAACCAATGATCCGCTGTAGTAAAACAGTAGAACATAGCATGAGCAGCCAGCCAACAGAAATCAGCAGCAGCAGCCACCAGCAAACAACACCAATTGACGTTAGAGCAGCTCCAGTCAGCAGCAGCAGCATGCACATAGGATAACACCCAAAGACCATTGATGCAGAAATCAGTAGCATCATCCAGGGGCAGAAATGAGGAAGCATTAATACTACTCAGCAGCATCAATAGCAAAATCAGCATTATCCACTCAATAGAAGCCAGTAGCAACGTAGAGCTAGCACTCAAACATTAGCAGACATTTCCAGCAGAAACCAACAACCATAGCCAACAGAAACCAGTAGGAGCAGCAACACTAGGCCTCAGTCAGCATAGCACCAGCAGGCATCAACATTATGGCAGTAAGACAGCAACAAGAGCATGGTACTTGTGCAATTCAACCAACAACAATAGCCACCATAAATCAAGAGCAGCAAATCAGCACAGCAAGCAGTACAGCAATCAGGTCCACATCAACGTCTCAACACTTATGCACACCACAACTGATGTATACAACAGCCACAGAAGAGCCAGCAGCCTCGCACCCTCAACAGACATCACTGAGCACTAGATAGTAGCTCTCAAACCAGTAGGAGAAAATAGGAGCAGCTGGTCAATAAACAGCATCTCAACAATAATAGAAGCTCAACAGAATCAAGTATCTTCAAATAAACCAACAGTAGGAGAAGACAACAACATAAATGATGCAGTATCTTCAAAATGTAGCAGCTTCAAATAAGCCTAACAGCAAAAATATGTTGTGTGCACAAATCCAAGAACCATAGCAGCTGAACTCCTCAAATAGGAGCAAGAATTCTTCTAGTATCACAGTCAACAGAACAAAGAAGACATACTGACCAAGCACACACAATATCAAACCAACAAAAGATCACAGTAGCAAGATTAACATGGAACATTTCCATCCAATGATTCAATCTGCAATCCATGAAATCTATGTAAAACTTCCTCTCGAACCACATCAACTATGTATCGGGGAGTTCGAACAAAGTGTCCCCAAATAGCCTCATTCCTACTTGTCCAGATATGGTACACAAGGGAAGCATACATCGCAGACATCACATGTTGTTTCAACCGGGATAACCCTTTTTTTCGAAAGCTATCCTATGAATCGGCTTCAATACAATGCCCGTCCAAGCCCTGATTGCTGCCACACACATAAGACTGAAGGGGCATTCAAAGAAGAGATTAGCATGCGTTTCAGGATGTAGGTCACATAGAGGACAAAGGTCATCATTTACCACTCCCATTTGTTTAAATTTATCCCGAGTCTTAAGTCCATTCTTAGCAGCCAGCCAGCAGATAAATCTAGCTTTGGGAATGGAAATCCTATTCCAAACAAGATTTCTCCATGGTACCTTAGGACTAGTCCCCGGACAAGCTTCATATACCTCCTTGATGTAATATTCATTGGAACATATCCATGGTTTCAAGAGAGAGGTGACATGACATAGTTTCTTGATAGTCCAACTAGCGGTAATCGGGGCATTAAAGATCTCCCACCTCGCACCTTTCGTATAGACACCATGAACCCATTTAACCCATAATGTTTCCCGCAACATATGAATATGTCACGCGATTTTGCCAACCACAACTTGATTTCATAGTTGAATGTTTCTCAAACCCAGGCCACCAACCTTCCTTAGTACAAGCATCTTTCCATTTAATATTACCTGGTTTAGGAGATTGAGCAACCCCAAACCACAGAAAGGATCGACAGATGGAATTCACAGTGTTGATGACTCGCTTCGGAAGAATAAAAATCTGGCACCAGTAAGAAATGATCCCCATCAAAATCGAGTTGATGAGCTGCAATCTCGCGGCATAAGACAGATGTGTTTACTCTGCCACATGTTAATGCGAGTAGTCATTTTGTCTGCTAACTGTTCACACTCTGCAATGCTTAAGCGTTTAGAAGACAGAGGGACACCCAAATATCTGAAAGGGAGAGTGCCAAGAGAGAACTGAGAAGTGTCTCGAATCTCATCTCGGAGTTGCTGATCCATCCCAGCTAAATAGATTGCAGATTTACCAGAGTTAGCATGTAGTCCGGAAAATCTAGAGAACCCTTTTATATAATCACACTGAATGCGTACGGAGGATAGGTCTCCCTTGCAAAATATCATCAGATCATCTGCAAAGCAAAGATGGGCTAGGTTAATTGATTTACATCGGGGATGAAAACCAAACATACCCACCATACTGCGCAAGATCTAGATAAATACTCCATCCCAATAACAAATAACAGAGAGGAGAGGGGGTCTCCTTGTCTCAACCCTCGTTGAGCAGCGAATGTGTTTGTGGGAGAGCCATTAATCATTAACACATAATTCGTCGAGGTGAAACAAGCCATAAGAATCTTAATGAATTTGTGCGGGAAGTTGAGAGCCATTAACATCTCCTTTAAAAAACGCCAATTCATCGTGTCATATGCCATACACAAGTCAATTTTCATCAAGCAACTAGGAGCACAACCTTGACGAGAATAGTCTTTTACTATATCTTGGCATAGTAAGATATTGTGCATAATACTCCGCCCGACGACAAACGCTCCTTGAGCTTGATCGATCAAATAATCCAAAACAAGCATAAGACGAGAACAAATGAGCTTGGAGATACATTTGTATAACACATGACAACAAGAAATCGGTCGGAAATCACCTGGGCACTAAGGGTTACGCACCTTGGGAATCAATGTAATTGCCGTGATGTTCCAAACTTTTGAGCATTTTTCCATTCTCAAAGAACTGATTGACCGCCTTGATAATATCATCTCCCACGACCGACCAAGCAGCCTTATAAAACTTGCTATTGAATCCATCTAAGCCTAGTGCCTTATCATCAGGAATACTCCATAAAGCTTGCTTGATTTCTACCAGAGTGAAACGAAGATCAAGTAGCCAGTGATGATGAGAAGAAAGAAGGGGTCCTTGATACACCGTGTTCACATTAATGGTACGCCGATCCTTATCCACAAAGCAAAAGAGATCATAATAGAAATCAAAAAAGCCTTGTGAATTTCTGAAGGCTCAGTAATGTCCTTGCCATGAAATCGGATAAAAGCAATTTTATTGTGCCGCATTCTATGTTTTATACTTTGATAAAAGAACGCAGTGTTATCATCTCCAAAGTTTATCCAATTCAGTTTAGACTTCTGCCTAAGATTCACTGCAAGTTCCTGTTTAAGCTGAAGAAAATGAGCAGTAGCCACCTTTCAATGGTCTCATACCCCAAGTGATCATGAAGCTGATTTTGTATAGCTAATAACTCCGTAGGAGCTCTATCAACCACCATTTGTAAATTTTCCTTGCCAAAACAGGTTTTCAATTGATGCTAGAGTAATCGCAGCTTCTGAGTGATTTGATAGCTCACACACCCTTCAACTTCCATATTCCAAGTCTCACGAACGCAATCAAGGAAACCTACTTTCGCCGCCCAACTATTGAAGAACCGAAAAGGCTTCTTGGACTGTTGAAATTGAGAAAAAAATACAAGCATCGGCGCATGTCAAACTTACCTTCAATAAGGCAATGAACCATCGAGTTAGGAAAGCTATCCTCCCATTGGTCATTTCCCAAAACTCTGTCAATCTTACTCATGACCCTATTAGCACCCGCATGTTTGTTAGTCCAAGTAAAGAATCGGCCAAAATGTTTAAGATCATGAACGTTGCAAGAGGCCATACAATCCCGCAAGGGTTGAACTTCAGATAAGCGCACCGGGGACCCAATTCGTTCATCAAGATTTTCTACACAATTGAAGTCTCCCGGAATAATCCAAGGAGAGTTAATAGTTGTACTCATATCCTCAAGAGCAGAAAAGAGTTGCAGTCTCTCCCGCTGCATAGTGGCCCCATAAACAAAAGTGCATAGAAACTTATTACCATAATTCGGAGTGACATCAACATTAATAAATTGACTCTGACAACATAGAACATCTACCTGAACATTCGTACTTTTCCAAGCAACAATGATATGACCGCCCTCATGCCACGCAAGGTTAGTTGTAAAACACCAACTAGGGAACATACGAAGATAAAGCGAACCTAACCCCTTTCGCTTCACCTTTGTCTCTAAGAGCCCAACAAGACTAATATTATGGTAATATAAGAATGGGGCTACCTCCAGCTGTTTATTAGTCTTGTTTAGACCCCTCACATTCCACGCTCCAAAATTAATCATTGGGACGGATGGGATCAGCTCCCAGCGCTTCATTATTTAGTTCACTGATTTGCTCTCCACTTAGCACATCAACTTCCGACTTGCCATGACCACTGCATAAAGCACTTTTTCGATTTCACTGCTTCTGACCCTCGGTAGGCGTGACTAATGTAATAGATGGGATGCTGCTTTCCTTCTCTTTCTGCAACAAGCACGGCATTGAGGGAATATTTTGAGATTGCGACATAAAGGATCAAGACTTCTCCTGTTATTGGTGAGACCAATTTAGGGAGGTTTGCCAGGTACTTCTTGAGATTTTGGAAGGCCTTTTCTGCGTCATTGCTCCATTCAAAGCACTGTCTTTTCAAAGTTTTGAAGAATGGGGAGCACTTGTCTGCATATTTTGACATGAATCTTCCAAGAGAAGCTATGCATTCGTGAGTTTCTAGACTTCTTTGACGGATTTTGGAGATTGCATATTGAGTATCGCTTGAATCTTGTCTGGGTTTGCTTCTATCACCCTTTCGTCTACCAAGAATCCCAAACATTTTCCTCCTGTTACCCCGAAAACACATTTTTCTAGGTTAAGGCGCATGACATGAGCACGGAGAGTAATGAATGTTTCCCGCAGATCCGCTGCGTGATTTTTTGCTTCTTTGTTCTTAATCATGTCATCTACATACACCTCTAAGTTCCTTTCGATCTGGTCATTGAACACCTTGTTGAACATCCGCTGGTAGGTTGCTCCAGCATTTTTGAGTCCAAAAGACATGACTCTGTAACAGTATACATCGGAATTTGTAATGAAGGCAGTATGTGGTTGATCTTCTTCAGCCAGGGGGATCTGATGGTACCTGGCGTAGGCATCCATGAAACTCAACAAGGCGTGTCTGAAAGTGGACTTAACCAAACGATTTCTCTTGGGCAACGGATAATCATCTTTTGGGCATGCTTTGTTCAAATCTGTAAAATCCACGCACATTCTCCATTTGCCATTGAACTTTTTCACCAAGAACACATTCGAAAGCCAATCGGAATATTGTCATTCTCGGATGAAATTGGCCTTAAGCAGCTTTTGGACTTCGGCCTTAGCAACTTCTATTCTTTTTTTGCCTTGGTGTCTCAGCTTTTGTTTGACGGGTTTGTAACAGGCTTGATGTCTAGTTTGTAACACATAACATCTTCTGAGATTCTTGGCATTTCCGAAACATTGAAGGCTTTAGCCGCTTCGGAGGTCCTTTGACCAGAGTATCAATGTTGTCCCTTGCGGATCTAAGAGTAGGGAATTCCTTGGAATAACCTCCTACAATCATATTGATCACCTCGTCTGTAGCACTGGAGGTGTTTTTTGAATGTAGGGAGGGTTTTTCCATCTCAGTTTTCTTGGAATCCCTGCTGCTTGAATTATACCTTCTTCTTGTAGAATTGTGATTGAGGAAACGATTCAACTTTCCTTCTTCTGCATAGCAGTCAAGGATTCTATTCAACTCACGGCAGTTAGTAAGCGTATGACCACATCCTTGTGATACTCACACCACAAATCCATATCCTTCTATATTTTGGTGTAGGAATTGCCGCGGGAGGAGGTAATTCGTCTCTGATTGCATAGAAAATTTCCCTTCTGTTGCAGTTGAATCTCATCTCAAAGCCATCATCTTTGAGGTCTCGTGGAGGATATTTTCTCTCTTTCTCAGATCGGCTGGGCCCTCTTCTAAGAGCCTGACTTTCATGCTGCTTATCCCTTGTATCTGCTATCTTTTCACTTTTTCTTTTTCTGGTAGTAGGATCTAATTGATGGCAGATGTCGGATGCAGTTACAAAACTTCTTGCTTGCTTTATTGCCTCAGAGTAAGATTTAACCTGGTTTTCCAGGAGTTGGAATTTCAATTTGCGAGTGCTCATCCCATTGATCAAGGCAGAGACAGCAATTGATTCTTCCAAATCAGTAACTGCCAAGGCTCCGTCATGAAACTGCTGCAGATAGGCGGAGAGAGATTCTCCTTCCTATTGAGTATTGAGTGATGCTAAGGAGATAGAAGTTAGACTTTTCTTGCCTTTTCGGATGCTGTAAAGTGACTGAGGAACTTGGCCTCGAGTTCAGCGAAGCTTTTGATACTTCCGTTGGGAAGGGAAGTAAACCATTTCAGGGCTAGGCCTGTCAAGGTTATCAGGAAGAACTTACATAACAATAGTGGATCGGTTGTATACAAAACCATAAGGTTTTTGTACGCAACCATGTGTTTCTCTGGGCATTGGGTCCTTAAAAATGGAGGAATGGTAGGTATTTTAATCTTGGCGGGATTAGGAGTGGCCAAGATCTCTACAGACAAGGGAGAATTCAGCAGCATAGGCGCTTTGTGATACCCTAGATTTAGCTTGAAAAGAGATTGATAGACTACTCATATCAACAAGGTGCATCTTATTTTTTAGGGAGCCCATTTGCTAAGAACTCTACAGTTAAGCGTGCTTGGTGGAGAGCAATCTTAGGATGGGTGACCTCCTGGGAAGTTTTCCCGGGTGCGCACGAGTGAGGCCAAAGTGCGCTGGAAAGACTTGTGTTGGTCTGTGGGGCTAGTCTACAGTCTCCCTGAGTAGTCACTGATGGTCCATTGGGCCGGGGTGTTACACGCTTCCTTCTCATGAGCAATGCTTGGAATTGGGGGGGAATCTGCCACTTGATCAGTATTATTTGGGCCTATAGTTTCTGGAGACCTCTGACTTCTTTTCCTGTCCATAAAACTTTGGACATCATTGGTTCTCTCCTGTCGACGACGGTTAAGATGATACCTCAATCTCTACTTCTTTGAGAAATATTGACATGAGAATCTTCCCTCCTAGAAGGGATGGAATGATGATGCTCTGATGTTCTGACTCTTGAATGGGAGTGATGGCTTTCTTCTGCATCATGGCGTTCAGGTTGAGAGGGTGCTCTTTCTCGTTCGGTGAACATAGTTCGGAGGTCCTAGATCTCCTAAGCCATAGATGCTAGCGTGGCTGTCAGATCATGATTGTTTGGTGGATTACTGTTGTGGGCTGTAACATTGCGTAACTGCTCTGCGAAAGTTCGTGAGAGGTTATTAGCAAGAGTTTTAAGATCATGCCTTGTTACAGTCTGATGTCCACGTTGAGATGTGGAAGTATCTATGCTTCGTGTCATAGATGCTTCCTTGGTGTTTACTTTACGTGGTGCCATCTTAGTATTTTGGGTGGAGTTTCAGGTGTTTTGAAGGTTGATACTTCTCGATGTCCACACAGACGGCGCCAAACTGTTTCTGCTAAGAAATTGTCAAATGTGTAAGGGGACGTTTGGGAAGAAGTGCCTTCAGATTGAGGGAAGTGAGATGATCTGACCGCCGCGAGCGGGGTTTCTACAACCACAAAGAAGACTAAACCGGGGGCTGATGTCTCGGAAAAGCCCTCCGATGCTTAAGTCAGACCAGAGATGAAGCGGTATGAATATATGTGAGTTTCGGGAGTTAGATTACGTAACCTGATTACTGAAGTGAAGTGTTCCATTTAAGGAAGGAGTTCGCAGGAAGATACCCTTGCTAGGAGGTTACTCCTGTGTTAGTAACCGTTGGAGATCACTATACAAGAAGGGACATAGCGAAGGGCAGTTATCCGGAACGAAAGGGTAGTTATGAGAGGAAGTGCCTTTGACCAAGGCAAGCTAATTAACTGCAACTTTATTATTAGTCTTCCTCGTTTGACCATACTCGATATGGTTGACTTTGATTTGCATGTTTGACCTTTAACCCGTTGATCAGGGGTAATTTGGGTTTTTCGAGTGAGTGGGAGTTACAATCCCTAACACTCAATATATTTCAAACATTGTAACTTAATAAGTTAGCTAATTGTATCTCATAAAAAATGGTTTTATTTTCCAATGAATGAGTTTTAATGGAATAGTGCTTGTTTAAATTAATGAAATAGTGTGTGTTTAGTTGTATTATAAATAGGTATATGTTTTATTCAAAATTCTTATTCAATTTTTCCAAGCACATTAAGTTAGCCAAAATTTTCTAAATATGGAGTATATTTAATTTTTGGTTAAAAAATAGGAAAATTTGCCAAGAATAATCCCAACTATCACCCGTTGGCCAGAAATAATCCCAACTATTGATTATTTTTTAATAATCTCAACTATTGATAAAGTTTGCTGAAAACAGTCCCACTCTATTTTCAACCGACTGTAGAAGGTTTTTTGAGTATTTTTTTTCTAACATTTTTTTAACTTTAATATAGGTTTACCTAATTTGATGAAGGGAAGTTAAAAAAAAAGTAAAAAAAATACTCAAAAAACCTGCTACAGCCGGTTGAAAATAGAGTGGGACTGTTTTCAGCAAACTTCATCAATAGTTGGGATTATTAAAAAATAATCAATAGTTGGGATTATTTCTGGCCAACGAGTGATAGTTGGGATTATTCTTGGCAAATTTTCCTAAAAAATAAAGTGACATATGATAATGATGATAATGGTTAAGAATGATGGTCAAAGATCATTTGTTTAATTAGTTCATGGAGATTGTTAATGTTGAGCTTCCACTCCAAGTGTTTAATAATTTGATTACTTTATATATGAACAATAAAATGTTAACATCCTACTTTAATGTTTTAAATGCCTATTTCATTTTAAGGATTAAGATGCTCATTAATTCTAATCTTTTTTCTTCAAAGCTTAAGTTTAACATTTTACTCTTGTCTATTATAGCTTAAAATGTCAACTTGAAGCTTAAAATGTATACTCCAAGGCTCAAATGGTCGATTCCGAGGGTTAAATTGACTACTCCATGACTTAATTACTATAAACCATTGTAACTTGTAAATGTAATTTAACATCTATTCTATGACTCAAGTATTGTAAATTATTAATCTCCTACTCCATTAACTATCGTCTACTCTAAGGCTTAAGTTGTCAATATCAAGGGTTAAAATGCCAATTTAAAGGATTAAAATTCATATTCTAAATAATAAAATGTTCATTCAAGAATTAGCAAAAGAATAAAAATTATTCAATTATCAATATTTTAAAAAATAAAATAAAATAAAAATTTATTTATAATTATGTATTCCAATAGTTTTTGATATAATAGAATTGGTTGGATGAAGAAGGTTCAGTAGGTATGTATTATGGAGCACCACTATCGCAATTCGCAATATAATTTTTTATGACCAATTACCTCAAGGACAATATACTGCTCTTTTCACCTTTATTTGATGCCATTGAAGAAGAAAGTGAGCATTGAGAAATTCAATCTTGATGATAAAGAGTTATTTGGTTCTCTTGGTTGGAATGAAGCAAGATAATATTATTTTTGAAAAAGTTATCGTGAATAATACAAGTTTTTGTTAATTATAGTGCACATGCATGAGTTAAACCTCTCTGAGGACCTGACTAGGAATATGGGTAGTTGGATGCATCCATATCCAGGTCTCAGACCATGATTGTTGCTCTTGAACTCGATTTTTTTGTTTTTGAGTTTTGGCCTGACCATGTCTTCTGTTTTTTAGTTTCTTTTGCTTTTATGTTCTAAATTTGTTTTCTGCCTTTTAGTGGATGTTGTTTATATCCCACACGTGGCTGGTACATTATCTTTATCTTCCTTAAGCCGGGGGACTCCGTTTGGTCGCGCTCTCCTGTATGGGTATGAGTTGCCGCCGTCTTTCCCTTCCCAGACCTTGCCGATAGTTCTCTATGAGCGGGATACACTGGGTTGGATGATGATGATGATGATGATTAACAATGAATAGTACCAACTTATAAGAGTATTTTCCTAGAATAATACCAACTTTAGTTTATCAACTAATTTACCAATTTTTTTTATCTTATAATCACCTAGTTTGATTTTTAACATGTTAAAGGTTTTCTTGAAAAACAACGTTTTAAGTTGGTATTATTCATGGTTAATCAATAGTTGGTATTATTGTAAGAAAATTAACAAAAGGTTGTATTATTCATGGTAATTTTTCCTTATTATTTGTTATATTAAAGGTTATGATATTAATAGGCTGGACTTTGTTGACGCATATAAGCCACGGCCGCACAATAGATTAACTGAATTGAGAATTGAACTGAAAAATAAATCTAAGTTGGGAAAGAACATGTCCTAACAGCCATTTGCGAGTTTATGTGAAACGCATTTAAAACTTGCAACAATCACAGAGGATTTTTAGGCTTAAGTCTATCTAAGTTATAATATTTAACACAAAATTATGATAGTCAAATTGATTTAACATACGTAGGATGTATCTTATATAATTATACCTCTTAGCAACCATGTGAACAATTGAACTATACACTTGCTTGTTAAGATACAGGTGATCAACTTGCCAACGAACTGGTGCAACTTGTTTGAATAATTTTGTTCATCTTCTTTACAAAAGTCAATCAAGATTTTTCAATAAAGATATGTTTTGCTTTGCTTGCTTGAAATTAATAATTTGTAGTTACTAGTTAGTTAGTGAATCAAGTGGAGTCATTTGGATTATATTGTAAATTTCAATTTAGTGCTATGTTTCGGAATGAAGATTTCATTGGAAAATACAGACTCAAAATTAGTGTTTGGCAAATATTAGAATTTCAAATTTGAATTTGAGTCAAATCCACAATTGTTAGCAAAATGGTTTAAAGATGAGAATTTGAGAATAACCTCTCAAACTTTGTCATTCACAAATTCTACATTCATGATTTCATAATTGAAATCATTTATTTGAAATGAAATGCTAGTTCTCAAACACAACTTAGACGTTTTTGGTAGGTTTATAATAATTTTTGTGTTCACATTGACTTTTATATCATTTTAAATTAGTTTTAAAGTTGGATCAAGTCGGCCATAAATCAGATCATCGTGTCTATTTTAAACACCTATACAAAAATATATTAAATTCAAATTATGGGACCGGAAAATTATTGGATAACCCTATAAAAAAACTATAGAAGAAGCTACCCTTAGACATAAACACGAGAATCCTTGTGGAAGATATTATAGGTGTATGGTCCACTTAAGACTTTGATTATTGTCTCCATTTAAGTACATTGCCCCATTTACACCTACTAAGAACAATCACGCCCATTTTTTATGACCTATTCGTCCTCTTCTCATCCTATATATACTCCAATTCTTCAATTTTCAGTTACACCAACACAAATGGATAATCTTCCTATTGAAATACTCGCTTCGATTCTTGCATTTATACCCGTAAAATCGCTTATCCGCTTCAAATGTGTTTCGAAAACATGGCATTCTATCATCTCCAGCCCTTCTTTCAGCAACCTTCACCTCACACATTGTACCTCCCCTGATCGCCTTCTAATTGTTAATCGCGGGTGCTTTCTTAAACCTGGGTATATAGACCCTAATCACGGAAACAACCCCTCGAGTTTTGAGCCCTTGTTCTTAGACAACAACTCCGATAAGTTTGGTGTGGATGCAGGCACCACATTCTCGTTACCACCTCAATCCAATCGCGTTAGTGTTCAATTGTGTGGCTCTTGCAACGGTCTTATTGCGACAGTGCAAACAATTGTTCGCGATTCTATGTGTTTTCTTACCGGTAGGTTCTTGTGCGAGGTTGTTTTGTGGAATCCTATGATGGTTAACAGTTACTACAAACTCCCAAGTGCTAATTTGCCTGTTGGGCTTGTAAGTAGTGTTAGTTTCGGGTTTGGGTTTGATAGCATTACTAGTGATTACAAAGTCGTTAGGATTGTCGACTTTAAAGCTCGTCATCAGGTTGGGACTCGTCGAAGTTGTTGTTACACTTTACGTAAGAGACAAGTTATGGTTTATAGCTTGAAACGGGGAAGTTGGGGAGGTCCTAAAGAAGAGGATTCCGATGATAGGCTTGCGTTATTGCATAAGCGTGGTGAACTCGTTAACAACATAGTACACTGGATTTTCTACGATGATAAAAATGGCGTACATAGGCTTCGAGGCTTTAATCTTTGCTCAGAGCAATGGACCGATTTATTGCCTTTGCCCGATTACAAGGGAAACACAAGGAAGTGTGAAGATGTCAAAGATTTAGGTGTGTTAGGTGGATGTTTATGTTTTGTGGTTTGCCCTGATGAATTCAATACCGTTAATGTGTGGATAATGAAGGAATATGGAGTTAAGAAGTCTTGGTCTAAACTGTTTTCTCTATCGGAAATGGATCTTATTGGACCTTTATGCTCTTCTCCTATAACTTATTCTACCGGAGGGGAAGAAGTTATGTTAAGAAACGAAAGGGATTCATCCGATTTGATCTGGTTTAATTTGAAAGATAAAACTTTCAAATCAATTGATCATGTTGGTGCTTCCCTTGATGTTATTATTTGTAATGGAAGCCTTGTTCCGCTTCCTAAAATAGATGGATTGACCGGAGATGATTAGTTTCCAAATATGAAAACTCATATAAAATATCATCCTTAATTTGGGCAGATCATCACTGAAAATCCTCTATTTTTGAGCTCTCGAAAATCTGCATTCAGTGGTAGAGGGATCTTGGCCAGTGTACTATGATTTTTGTTTCTTATGGATTGTTTTGTTGATATAAAGATTTCAACTTAAATTCAACCAAATATTTTATACATAACGACACGAATTTTATTCAAGTTTGGTATCACCTATTATGAGCGTTACTTCACTATAACATTACCTACTGTAAAGTTAAAATTGAACACTTAAAGCCGAACATGATATAATAGTTCTGAAGTCCATCTAAAACAAAATAGACTCACTCAAAGTTCACTCAGAACTCAAACATGACCCAAAGTCAAAATAACTTGACTTTAAATTTTACCGAACTAGATTAAACCTGTTGTATAAACTTCTTCGATCTGAACCGTATTAACTTAACTCAATATAAGCCCGACCTCAAACCAAATCTGGCTCGATATGGTATTGTTCCGACATAAAATTCACACTCGATTTGACCAATACCAAACATGTTGGCTAACAGCAGTAAAAATCGAAAACAATAAAGATACAACAAAGATGTTCAATGCAAACAATAAGAAAAACCCACCAACAATTATTGTGGTTAACTATCAATGTGATAGCTATATCCACTGGCACCAAGATTAAATAATTTCACTATAAACCACAAAGAATTACACAAATGAATCAAGTTTTTCTCTCAAAAATGGCTCACTTTGTCTCTTGTACTCTCTGTCTTGGGCTTCAAGGAAGTAAAATAACCAGCCAAAACGTGTGAAGAAAGCTGCTCCTGTAGAATCCACAACAGGAGCTGAGTCGGCTGACCTCAAGCTCCCACAGCCGTCAAGTCGGTTGTTCACCAAACTCCATAGACGCTGACTCGGCATTTTCCACTGAGTACAACGCTTCATTCCGCCCTTCGCGACAAATCGGCTTCACCAACACGGACTCGGCGTTGGCATGTCTCCAACCTGTTTAGTTGTTTACCCAGTCCCATGATACAATTAAACCATGAAGAGACTCTAGTTTGAGTCATCATCATCAACAAAACCGACTCGAGTCAAATAATCAATTTGTCCAACAAAACCCACTCTCAAAGCCAATTACGTAAATGAATTTAAAGCTGAAAACTGTTGTATTTATTTATGATCATAAAATATATACATCACAAGTAGTTTTTACAGAATTTAAGTTAGCCAAAGGGGAGAAGATCCTACAACTATAGGTTAATAGGTCAACCAGCAACAAAGGTAGAACACAAAGGCTCATGACTAATACTAATACTGACATAAACAGTAAAAAGCCACAAATATATCCTCAAGAAGCAGCAGCTAAAGGAGGCGGGAGAGGTGGAACGCCTTCGAAGTACCTTGATGGCAACGGCATTGAATTGCTGGACATTTTCATATCTTCCTTGTCTTCCTCTTCATCTTCATCAGCATCCCAAAGGAAGTGTGCATACGAGGCTAGAACATAACTGCAAAACGAATATCAGATGTATAATTAGCCTCCATCCAACAATAACATTGCCAACATCTCAATATAACCTGCCAAGTGACTCTTAAGCCTGTCCTATCCTACCTACACAAAGATGTTGTTTCCGATTGTCCTTTATAAATTGTAAATATCATTTGCATCTCACATATATAAAAAGCGCAAATTACTAAACAAGTCAATTTAAATAGTCCATTATATCAAAGAACTACGGACCTTAGACTAATCTCTCTATACAATAACAAACTCAAAGCCTTAAAATCAACCTATGGAGTCGGCTGTATAAACTAACCACATATTGTTGTATGAGAGTTGAGACGGTCTCACTGCCTCATAGGTCAAATAGCCCATCTTATATACATATTATAAAAATATAGGCTCCTTGTTTGAGATCGTCGAGATGGTCTCTCACAAGAGTAGACCTAAAGTGACCACATATTATTGTATGAGACGGTCTCACCGAGAGACGCTCTGCTCTTCATACATGGGTTAAATAGCCCATCTCACATATTATGAGAATATAGACTCCTTGCTTAAAGTCGTTTCACCGAAAGACGGTCTCTCACAAGAGTAGCTCTGCCTCTAAACTAATACAAATCAACATGAGAGATCATCAGGAGGTTAAAATTGGAGGCTCACCAGTCATCAGGGGATGCTTTGACAGCCTGATCAAAGTAAGTTTCAGCTCTTGATGAATCTTTCTGAGTCTTCCATATCAAATCTGCATAGAGTGAAAGAAGATTTCCATCACTGGGATTTGCTAGTATTGCTCTCCCACAATACTCTTCTGCTTTAACATAATCTCCTTGAAACTGTTTGCAATATTAATTTCATACATCAGCAACGCAACAAGGCACAAGCTCATTATTCTACATATTTTATAATAGGAATCAAAGTTTAAAAACAGTATAATCACTAATTTATACTAATTTCATCTCACAATTAGATCAAGTCTCAATTCTCAGATCAAGTCTGATTTCTCACATTTTAGGTGAAAATACATGACAAAAATCATTTCAAATTCCAATTATAATCATATGTAAAACATAAAAATAAATAAATAAATTTACCTCTTTTAAGAATTTGGCATAGTTACCCAAAAGAAGAGAATTCCCAGGATTAGCCTCAATCATTTTCTGATAATACAAATCAGTACTTTCACCACCATTTTCGTTATTCGAATCCCAATTTCCAAACCCAAATCCGAACCCATTTCCGCCGTCAAACCCACCACCTATACCACCCGATCCATCACAACTCAAACCCATACTATCTCTTTCCTCAACATCACACTCCTCTTCCTCATTCTCGACAACTCTCTCTCTCAAACCCAACCCACTATTCGTCAACAATCTGGACGCAGAACCTAAACCCAACCCGGATTCCAACCCCTGACACGACCCGAATGGGTTTACCTTGGGCGAAACGGCGCATAAATGACGTAGATCCGACTCAGACGAAGCTCGAATCAATCTGGATTTAGAACAGCACGACGGCGTTAAAGAAATGTTTGATTTATTGGGTTCGGGTGAAGAATTAGTAGAAATGGATGCTCCAGATGTGGTATTATTCAGAGCCCATGAATTCAGCAATGGAGTTGATGCACTTCTTAGTAACATTTTCTTTTTCTTATTTATTTATTGCTCCTTTCTTAAAGAGGGAAAAAATGTTTTTTTATTTGTTTGTTTGGGTGTAGAAAGAAGGAGAGAGAAGGGATTGAATATATACAGAAAGAGGAGGGATTTTAAAGCGTTGATTTTAGTAGGAACGCGGTACACGATGACGGAGGAACGGACGGTCTACTGAGTTTAGATTTCTTCATTTTTTGCACATTTTGGAATGTAGGAAAATGTTTTTTTATTGAAAATGTTTTCCGGAAAAATGTTGAAACTGATAGCATGTGAAATGGTGAATCGCATAAATAGGCGTATAACAATCTCAAAACTTCGAAATTAACGTTTGCGAACATTTTATGTGCTAAAAGGTTACGGTGGAACAACTTGGTAAGCCTCAGGTTTACCATGTGGATTTTTTTTAAAGTTTTGCTTACCATGTGGAACAACTTGGTAAGCCTCAGAGTAATGGAGCAATTATTATTATTACTTTTAGCCATGTTCTTTGGGATGTAAGGGTTGAGTGAAAGGTGACATTGGTACATGAATCAATCTCGTGTTTCACGAATCAACCTCGTGTTTCATGAAACGACACCTTGCTTCATGAAGTAGTGTGAGTTATTCTATAAATATAGGATGCTTGTGTGTTATTTGACACAAGAATTTTCTGATTCTCTTCTCTTTTTGAGCATTTCAAAATCAAGAACTTGTAATCCTTGATTGTGAATTTTCATATTTCTTTCAATTTAAGTTTTTCTTATGTCATTCTAATTTCCATGTGCTAGGAGATTAGTGTGATTCTTTATATCTCAGAACGTATTTCCGGTTTGTCCCCAAGCATCGTGGTAGGGAGGAAATAATGTTTTAGGAAAGAGCATCTCGTCTAAAATTTATATCAAGTTCCAACAAAATTTTCTTGTTACTTTGTTCGTGTTAAAGATTGGTATATCGGAGATCTCAGTGGTGTACATAAGCAAGGCTCTTGCTCATCATATGTAATTTGGATTTTCTATAACAAACTTGTGTCTTTAATTTATTGTTCATTTATAAATTAAAGTACATTTTCTAACAGTTCGTTCAAGTAATTGTTGATTTTGAGTAAGGTGTTTCGGGTGGGCTTGAAATCGGATTTTGTATCCATATTGTTTTTACATAATTGTGAATTAATTTTAAAGTTGAGTCAAATCGGATTCAGTTACAATGTTGTGTATATTTCGAGTCATCCTGTCTGTTTCTAACACCTTTAATTTTATTATATAATAAATAAAATATTTAGTATACTGGCAATTGACCCTTCTAATTCAAAATTCTGCCTTCGCCCCTACATGGACTTCTATTAGTCAATCATTTAATTTTATAGCAATAATCTAGAAGTACTAATCATTTCGCCAAGTTTGATTTTTCTTTATTTTAAAGTTAAATTTACTAGCAAAATAATAAACTTGATTAAATATGAAAATATCTCATTGAGTTACTTACTACTAACCATTCAATCATAGCTAGTTGTAGTACTACCTAAAAAAAAAAAAAAAGCTAGTTGTAGTACAATTCTAAAATATCTGAAAAGTATACCTAACCGAAGAAAAGATACTCCATTAATTTATTTTTACAATTCACTCTAATTTTGTTATATGTTTCATTTTAGTTGGTTATGAAATTTGTTATATTTCTATATTAAACATTACTTTATACTATTCTCAAAAAAAAAAAAACATTACTTTATACTCCCTCCTATACAAAATAAATGTCCACTTTCCTTATTTGGTAAAGTCTCTTTACTTGTCCACTTTCTATTTTTGCAAAATTTTTTACCTAAATACCCCCAACTATCCCAACTTATATTATTTAATAACACCCCACCTACCACCTTTTCAATTATTATAATCACTTAAAATACCCCACAACCACCATTTCAATTATTATAATCACTTAAAATACCCCACTACCACCCCACTACCATTTTTTCTTAAAATCCGATCCAAACCTAAAGTGGACACTTTAATTGAATAGGATGGAGTATGTTTTTTTTACTTTTTATCTCTATATTTGATTTATTTTTTATTTTATCATGATATTTCTCTTTCTTTTCCTTAAACATTATTTATATATATATTTTTTTTTTGATATTCTCACAACATATATATATTTGTAGCAAATATTACGAGAAAACGTAGTTATAAAAAAATAGCTACTAATATCAAGTAGGCAACTAGCCATTAGCCAAGCTTAGTATAATACTCCCTCCGTTCTTTTTTGATTGTTCACATTACTATAATGGGTAGTTTCATATGTTTGTCCCATTTCCTAAAATGGAAAGTTTTGATACCCTCTTTTCACTCCCTCTCTCTTCTAATATCCCATTTACAATAATTAATTTATATTTTCTCTCTCATAATACCAATACAATCATTAATTCACACCACTATTATAATAAAATATCCCCCCTCTCTCTTCTAATATCCCATTTAAAATAATTTATTTATATTTTCTCTCTCATAATACCAATACAATCATTAATTCACACCACTATTATAATAAAATAATACCCACAATCAACAAAGATTCCCACTATCTTAATATGTGTGAAATCTTCAAATAGGACACACATATAAGAACGGAGGGAATAATGTTTTTACTAAATAAATTGTAGACAATGCCACGTGCTTTTTAAAAGTAAAGACATTGTGTACTTCATTAATACTTAATTATTAATGAAGTTGGTTTAACGATGAGGATTCAATTTAACATTTGAACGTAGCTACTAATATCAAGCAGCTCATGTTCATGTTCCGTAGATTCAAATCCAATTAATTTGCGTCTCGGGTTTTAATTCTAATGTGATCACAATTATGTTTTATCATTAAGTTTTGTTTCTGCGAAGAAACTTGAATTGATGTCACTGCTTGAGAATCACCTGAGAAGGTAGTAATGAGGAAACTGGACCGCCTTGTTGTAAATATCGAACGGTTTCGTCTGTAGCTTATGCCTGCACACAAGTTAGCTTAACCCGGGATGTGATCTCCCGGAAGGGCACTCCGACGCTCAAGTCAGATAACGGAAATAATAATAATATAATCGACAAATGAAAATTAGAGAGTAGTGATTGTAATGGTTATGAAGGATGATGACTTTGGATGAATAGGGAGATCACTGTATTTGTGAATAGGTGTATTGCAATGAATCAGTGTGAGATTGCTTGGTTAGTTGGAGAATGAGTAAGAAGTTACCCATTTTATACCTGAAGAATGAGTATTTTTAGAAAATAATGGGACAATGGGAGATAATGAGATAATGGGAGATAATGGGATAATGGTGGCTATTTTTAGAATATGGGTGGTTACATGCTTGGTGATCAAGTAAGGTAGTTTTCAGATAATAAAAAGGGCATATATGACAATAACAATAATAAATTAATTAAATAAATAACATAAATAAATGGTACCATGACATTTAGCCCCACGCATGAAGGAAGATGTAGAGCCCAACGATGCGAAATATCTTGCTTTGTGCGGAAGATGAATCATGAACTGTAGATCAAGAAAAGAGAAGCCCCAAGCATCTTCTTATTCCGCAGAATTTGGGCTAAACAAGCCGCGGCATCACGATGAGTCCATGCTTGGCTGAAGCCCCATGAATAATAAATATTTAGCCTTAGAGCCTAATAAGATAATTCGAATTTGAGCGTGATATAATGATATAGCCCAGCAGTCAATCACTTGGGACTTAGATAAGGAATCAAACTAGGTGAATCCTTTGAACATTAATGAATACTGAATATTGAATACTAAATATTGAATATTGAATATTGAATATTGAATATTGAATATTGAATACTGAATATTGAATACTGAATATTGAATACTGATTGGTTGCCAAGTACGTCTGGCAAGCTGTTAGTGTTGAAACATAAAGTACGTCTGATGTTTAGACTGACTGATCGATAGTAATGGACTGTAAATGTTTAAATGATTCTTTGAAATGCTGCCAAGTACGTCTGACAGGTGATTTTAATGAACTCTAGAGAATAATATGTCAAGTACGTCTGACATATCTGGATCAATAATGGATCTCAAAGAATTTCTTGCATTAAATAAAAATGCAATCTGAAAGTACGGAAAACACTGATACTATGACCGATGATATTAGTCCAAGTTATCAAACTAGGTGACATTCGCAAAGATTCCACTTTCAAACAAGGTGAAAGTTTAATAATGAAGAAAATATCGCTCAAAATCAATCATTTTAGGACTTAAATAATAATAAGTGAAAGCTTTGTAATTCCATAATATGATAAATAAAGTCCAAGTTGCGGAACTTTAATAATAATAAATGACTTTCATACTAGGTGAAAGTTTAAATGACTTCATAATATGATAAATAAAGCCCCCCGTTTTGCGACTTCAATAATAATGATAATGGTGAAGTATTGAATTCCCACGTATAAATAATATAACATTCTTCCAATCTGTGTCGATATCGTACTTGATCATCACTGACTGATCATTGACCCATAAATACAATTAAACAATCACCCGATATGCGTTTAATAAAAGCAAGAATAACCATATGATCATAATCAGATTAATATAATATATTCTTCACATGGCAATCTCATTAGAAGGCGATGGTAATGATTTTTCTCGAAGTATCGCGTCACCAAAGATCGCTCTTTCACATGTGGATGGTTTTAACCATTATCAGATCATACCTAGATCCAGCCAATACAGTGTAGGTGTATTCCGGGGATCCGATGTAGATAGTTTGAACTATAATCAGATCGTACCCGGATCCAACCAATGCAGTCGTCACTGTAGGTTGTTTTTCGGGGATCCGATGTAAATAATTTGAATCACTGCTAAATCGCACTCGAATCTAACCAATACATCGAATTGGGCAATATGTGGACTAATTTCTTTAGACCGAAACCACTTAGCTGAAGCTAGTTTGGAAACTTTCTACGGGTCATCTAATCCTTTAGATAGTACATCAAACCAAACTTCAAAATTGAGACTGAATTTTGTAGTCAATTGAAGTTGGTTTGGAAACATTCTATGGATCTAATTACCCTTTAAGAAGGTGCATCAAACTGATCTTCAATATTTAACCCTTTAATTAAACCTAGTTTGGAAACGTTCTACGGGTTATCTAATCCATTAGATAGTACATCAAACCGAACTTAAACATTAGGACTGAATTTTTAGTCAGTTATAGTTGGTTTGGAAACATTCTGTGGATCTAATAACCCTTTAGAAGGTGCATCAAACCGATCTTCAATATTAAAATTGATTTTTTTTTTTCATACTCCTTCATTACCCACATATTGGTTGGATCGCAACCGTAATATCAACAAACTCAAACAACCATCGAACTCATACATAAAGATAAAATTTGTACCCCAATTATCATAATTTGGTAAATTCATATATGAATGTGTATTGGCCTATCAAGGGTTAAAAAAAAAAGAAACATTTTATTCGGACCCTTTTGAAGCGACCCAAAAAGCTTATAATTATCATTTTGAAAATTATAACCGAAACCCCACGTAATAGCAACATCTCCAACTTCTTTATACTGATTTAGTATAACTATTTCAATCAATGGAAGTTTACGGTGGGAATTAATTAAAGGATTGCATTATGTAAATGTGATGGAAAATTGTTTGACATACTGCCATATGTGATAAATTGGTTTATCATGGATTTCCAGAGGTTGAAGGACTACAAATGAAAATAACAGGTATTCCATGGGTTGAATCAGAATGTTGATAATAAAGGGCTTGCCGAACACAAAGCAAAAGAGAATTAAAATAAAAAGCTTCCGAAAATTCAATTATCGTGCAGGAGACATGACTTTTATGTTTCTTAGATCCCCACAGACGGCGCCAAACTGTTTCTGCGAAGAAACTTGAATTGATGTCACTGCTTGAGAATCACCTGAGAAGGTAGTAATGAGGAAACTGGACCGCCTTGTTGTAAATATTGAACGGTTTCGTCTGTAGCTTATGCCTGCACACAAGTTAGCTTAACCCGGGATGTGATCTCCCGGAAGGGCACTCCGACGCTCAAGTCAGATAACGGAAATAATAATAATATGATCGACAAATGAAAATTAGAGAGTAGTGATTGTAATGGTTATGAAGGATGATGACTTTGGATGAATAAGGAGATCACTGTATTTGTGAATAGATGTATTGCAATGAATCAGTGTGAGATTGCTTGGTTAGTTGGAGAATGAGTAAGAAGTTACCCATTTTATACCTGAAGAATGAGTATTTTTAGGAAATAATGGGACAATGGGAGATAATGGGATAATGGGAGATAATGGGATAATGGTGGCTATTTTTAGAATATGGGTGGTTACATGCTTGGTGATCAAGTAAGATAGTTTTCAGATAATAAAAAGGGCATATATGACAATAACAATAATAAATTAATTAAATAAATAACATAAATAAATGGTACCATGACAAGTTTTAAATCAATAAATTCTATTTATTATCAACAATTTTAGGTTTCCAAGAGAATTTAATATGGAAAATTGGGAACAATTAATAGTTTTTGTTATTATTTAAAATTCCCAAAAAATTTAATGATAAATTAATAAAATAGATTTAAGATTATTATGTTTCTAAAGCAAAAACAAAAATAAATTACATAAAAAAGTACAAGATTCTTTATTATATATAGCCCTTAAGGTTTTATATATATCATTCTCCTTCATTAAATATGTCGTTTTAGTTTATTTTCCTTTTTCTTTGGGAAAATGGAAAAACTTCTCTACACTAAATAAAGACAAATACAAATACTTAGAGAGGAAACAATATAGCACTATTTTGCATCAATATGGAGAAAAAATCTATCTTTTAGGAAGGGTCATTCCACCTGGCTCTTATGTGCCAAAAAAAAAAAGGAAAATCCAAGAATAAAATAAGAGTTATAGAAGAAGGTTTAAGAAAACAAAAACTACCACGCATCAGAATGATTGGGCTATAGAGCATTTTTTTCTCTCCTTCACTTAGCTTCTTAGCGAATTCTGTGAAAAACAGCTTTAATAGTACTCATGTTAAGACGCCAAATAGCATACTTTCTAATTTTCCAAATGAGATAACAAAGTTACGGAGATTAATTATTCTAAATTAAAAGGAGCAACATAATTTGTAGGCGTCATTATATTTTTTCTATTAGTATTTCAGTGCGATATTAATAGTTAATATTTGACATACGTTTTTTTCTTATTAGTATTTATTTTTGTTAGAAAAACTAATGAGTCTTATTTTATTAAAAAACTGATAATTATTGTGAATTTTATAGCTAGTAATCATTTGCCCTACATCAAAAATAAAAAAAATAATAGAATCATATTTAATATATGATCACATTTTACTCATTCGGTACGGTATGAAATATTTCACAAACTAAAACTTGACTACCCATTGGGTTGTAGGCTCTAAATTGACTACATCAACGAGTATACTTCCTCCATCTCGAATCATATTTCATTTGTTTTTACACAAATGTCAAAAAACTATTTTAATTATTGATATTTTTAACTGAACATGATAAAAATCATACAAAGTAGACATTTAGATCGAGACGAATCAAACATTTTCTTGTGTATGTTTTAACTTATAGTTAGATTAAGAACATAATACAAACTAGTAAGAGTTAATGGTGAATTAATAGGGCCAATAATCAAATGTTAAGATGACAGTGGGATGAAGAGAGTATGTAGTTTCAGTTGCCCTTTGTCGTTACAGGTGTGCACCCTTGAAAATTGCATTTATCTTAAAGCTAATTTACAACATTGACACAATTGTGGAGTTCTTAAAAAATGAGTTTCTTTGAAGAGAAGATGCATCTTATACGTATAGGTAGTTTTCTGAATCTTCTAAAGCTCTTTTACTTATGTTGTGGTACTTGATGACAAATCCGGTCAAATGCATGTGGGGTCAACAATTCTAGGTAATTATTAAGATCTTGGACGAGTTTAAATAATAGGTTCGACTCGAATGAAATAATCAAACTACCGAACCTAAGACTTTAAAGACATATGAGAAATGATAATAAGATACCTTAACATAAGTCAAGCACATATAATTTTAACCGATCAACTCAAAAAGAATCCAAAATACATTAAATGAAAAGATGTTATTGGTAAAATGAATTCTTACTCCAAGTTGGCCACACCTAAAAAATATTATTTGGATGTTTAAATTATAATTTAAGTTAAAATTATTTATATCATCTATATTGATTATCCAATTAGGATCTCTAGCGTTAGTCTCAATTTTTGCTGGGTCAAATAAAGATTTGACCATAATTAGACTTGTTCGATGTCATCTCAAATCTAGAACTACATCAAGTCATTTAATTCTAATTGTATTAGGTATCAGTATGAGTTAAATTCAAGTCGGTTTAAATCTCAAATCGAGTCAACAGAATTTGATTAAAATACCAATTTAGCTACCAGTTTTGTTGTTTGTCCCCATCCCTTATAATTGAAGTCAATATCAAATTATTTAGATTTATTGGCACATTTTAGTGTTGTAAACATCAAAAAAAAAAAAAGCCAAAAATGAATGGAATGGTGATCATTTTCTCCAGGGAATGGCCCTCCATTGTTATATTCACGTGACTACGAAATTCTGCACCGTTGGTTGATCATTAAACGTCTATTGTCTTACCAAAGCCTTGTAAAAATCGTACCCTACCGAGCACTCTATACATCATTACATGTGATATTTTATCTCCAACAAAAATATATATAAATAAAACATAAATCACTTTCATTCTCTTTTCCTTGCACTTTCCAGTGTTTTTTTATTTTTAATATTTATTTATTGATGGTGTTTTTCATGATGAACTCCTATCAATCAAGATTCACTAATTTATACTCCCTCCGATTCACTAATTTATACTCCCTCCGATTCACTTGTGTTGTCCCATTTCTTTATTTGGAAAATTCATATCAATTGTCTCATTTCCTTTTTTGTCTATCTTTTTTTACCTAAATACCCCCCCTTTTCTAATTTTCAATACCCCACTACTACCTTTACAATTAATTTAATCAAATTAAAACCTCACTTTTCCAATTCCCAATACCCAACTACCACATTTACAATTAATTTAATCAATTAAAATACTCCACCATTCCCCTCTAAAAAACCGTGTCCAACCAAATGGGACAACACAAATGAATTGGAGGGAGTATGAATTATTTTTTCATTTGAAGTTTCTTGACCACTATTTAGTGTTGTTTCTAAAATCTTATTGGTTTTAAGTAAAATGAAAGAAATTAACCCTTTTTATAAACGGCCGATTTTGAATTTTTGACAAAACTTTTGTTATAATTTTACAAGCGGTGTTTAATGTTGTACATGACAAAATTGCTGAATTGAAGTATTAAACCTCTTTCTAGCTCTGAGCCCTAGGCAAAGGTTAATCTTAGTTAAGGTTAGAAACGATGCTGTCATCATTGAAACCATATAGACAACTTCAATCTTTTGGGAATAAAAATTTTGACATTATTGTTATTTATTTTATTTAATTAGTAATAAACAACTATATGCCGGACATGTTATTTGTTATTTTAGCTGCTTGGTATGAATATTTATTGTAAGAGAAAGAGTGTGTGGATATGAATTAAACTAAATTATTTTTAACATAATGTAGATACTCTTTAGTGTTGATGGAGTGTGGACCATTATAAAAACAATATAGCACAGCTGGAAAATATGTTTACATATCGCTTTTGTGGGCTCCAACTCCATCAAATTCGACGGCTAAAATCTGCTCCAAATCAAATTATGGGCTTGCCTTCAATAATGTATACTCTACTATTATTGTCTATTTTTAATTAAATTATAGGGGATCTTGGGAGAGACGGTTTAATATTTCAACCCATCACGCTTCTTACGTGCTTTATCTTTTTTCACTTTCTAAATATTTTTCAATTTTACTCAAAAATATCAATTTTGACATTAAAGATATCAATTTCAATTTAGGTAGAAAATGATCAGTTTAACGCCAAAATTGATTATTTATAGGTTCAAATTGAAACTTTTACTTTAATTGATATGTTTAAGTACTACTTTACGTTGAAATTGATATATTTGAGGTGAAAATTGATACCTTTAAGGTCTAAATTCACTGCAACATAATTTGCTTTAGTGGGACATATATTTAGCGACATTTAATTTAAGTGTCGCTATTTCTAATTTCTTATAGTGTATATAGAGGATTTAGTGACATTTATTAGACCCTTTAGCAGCATATTAAAAAGTCACACAAAAGCTTTTAGCGATATAGGATCTAGTGACATTTCTCACAAATGCCACTATAGACTATAGTGACAATTACATATACCACTAAAGACCAAATTAAAAGTCGCTAAATCACTTTATAGTGAGACTTAAAATAAAAGTTAATAATTATTACACTAAAAATAAGAATTAGTGACATTTTTTTAATGCCACTAAATCAAATGTCGCAAAAAGCTAAATTTGTTGTAGTGATTGAAAAATCCTCTAAAAATGAAAAAAAACAACAAAAAAAAAGGAATTTTGGAGAGAAATAGGCGCGTGCGTGCAGCACACGCGACTGCAATGGGCCGACCCGATTTTAATCTTAGAATAGGATGGTGTTACGCAAATTTTTGTGATTAAATTATTTTAATAGATGTAGTTTCTGTTATCATGATTGTTTGTAATAATAAAGAAGAATGAGGCAGCACCCTATAGTATGGACTAAGTACTTCTCTTACAACTACTTATTTTTGTTAGATTTTGCTGCTATAGGTTCTTTATGTTCTTTATGTATGATTATTAATTTATTATGGTTAGAGTTCAAAATTTAGGGTTTCAATTTTGGGGCAAATGAACCCACATGGTTAGTTATGATGATGATAGAACTATAAATAAATACTTTGTAACCATTTTATTCGGCTACACATGTTCGTTTAGCTTGTGATTTATCTGAATTAGGGTTTTGTTATTGATAGCTTTTCAATTTGGGTTTAAAATAGTATAACTAATCTTGATTGTTGCTGATTTACGCATAATTTTGATTAGAAGTGAGCTTATTGATGATGTTTACCTCTATGTTTGGTTTTAATTATTAAGAATTTAGTGTTTAAAAACCTCAACAATTGTGTATGTGTCAAAGTCAGTCCCATAAAATATGGGAGAAAATCATTCTAGAAGGGATGATTAGTCAACAATTTGGGAAGGAAAATTTAGTCTAAGATTCCGCGAACAAATGAAGTAAAGTTTTTGGGAAGAAAATAAGAGTGCGACAAAGTTATGAAGAAATTAATTAAAAGTTAATCATTGAGTGTAGCTCTAAAATGTAGCCAATACAGGTGTAAATCAAATAAGCTATCTTATAAATTAGTGGGGCACGTGTTAGACTAGGAATGCCTAGGAAGCACCATTTGTGGAATTGAATGCACCAATAAGAGATGAGATAAAGATTTGACACATCAAGGGACGTAAACAATCTTAACATACAATGATTTTGGGGATTGCTGAAGACAATTGTTCATAATTCAATTGAACATTCCTTACATCAAATGATAGACTATATATACTCTAACATTCTATCAGTAGGAGAAATTCAGCTGACAGTTTAGTTTTTATAAAAACAAATCAAAATACTAATTTTGTTAATTTTATTTGCGTACATTATATCTAATATAGTCATTATTACGCAAAATTTATGATTAAAATGATCTGTTGTATATTAAAGTGCCTCCATTTAGACTCGGGCCACAAAAGACTATATAATAGAAAGGCTCAACACACTGCACACATTATTTATCATAATTTTTTTAGTTAGTGATAACTTTGAATCTTTTTATTGGACCACATCACATCCATCCAATTAATTTACCTTAAGCTTTCTATTGCATTTTATAAAGATTTGTATCCATCTTGTGTGGTTGCGTCTTGAAGACTTTTTAGTCTTGCATATTGCATACTTCATTTACAGTAGGAGTGTGCATGGAAGCAGTATACTCAATATATTTGTATATTTCATTCATTCCCTTAAGTACAACATACATGTATATATATATATCTATATCTATATATATATATATATATATATATATATATATATATATATATATATATATATATATATATATATATATATATATATATATATATATATATATATATATATATATATATATATATATATATATATTTATTTATTTATTTATTTATATATGGCATAATTATTGTATTCTAGAAGATGCTACAGCCTATAATAAACATGAACAGCTGGCAAAAGACTAGAGGATCAGAGAAGATTGTTGTAACCAATTTTGCAGAACGAATATTCTTCACTGATTTGCATGCAGATGAGGAATGAGAGCAGTGCTCAATACTCCCCCTCAAGGTTGGTGGAAGGATGAACACCAAACTTGGATAAGAGAGAATGCTGTTGCTTGGAAGGAAGAACTTTGGTAAACACATCAGCTAGTTGCTGTTTGGAAGGAATGTAAGTAAGAGAGACTGCCTGAGATGCCACTTGATCACGTATGAAGTGACAATCAATGTCAATGTGTTTAACACGTTCATGGTACACCGGATTGGCAGCCATAGCTAGTGCAGCTCGATTGTCACAGAACAAAGGTGTAGGACCTTGTTGATGAATGCCCAAATCTTTAAGGAGTTGAGAAACCCACAAGACTTCACATATAGTCATGGTCATGGCTCGATACTCTGTCTCACAAGAGTTGAGAAACCCACAATCACTATCACAGTAAGCTTGAAGAGCAGCTGTAGATGCATGAGCAAATAAACTACCTTTGGTGAGGTGAACCCTTAAGATACCTTAACACCCTAATAGCAGCCTGATAGTGAGAGGCAGTAGGTTTATGCATGAAGCTGCTTAATACATGAACGGTGAAGGAAATATCGGGTCTAGATATAGTAAGATAAATCAACTTGCCAACCAAACGTTGATAAGGTTCAGGATTAGGGAAAGGATCCTCAGTAGAGGCATGCAGTTTGTGGTGTGCATCCATAGGAAGACGCAAAGGCTTGCAATTGGAGAGACCATATTCCTTCTGAAGGTCTAGAATGTATTTGCGTTGGGAGAGAAAGTAACCCTTTGTAGTATGATCAACCTCAAGACCCAAGAAGTAACGAACATGACCAAGATCCTTCATATGAAATTGGCTGTGGAGAAAGTCCTTAGTGGATTGAATGAGGCTAGGGTCATTCCCAGCAAGGAGAAAATTATCCACATAAACAAGAATGATAATAATGGAGTCACCAAGCTGCTTTGTAAATAAACTATAGTCACTGTTGGATTGAACAAAGTGATGTGCTAGAAGGGTTTTACTGAGCTTGGAAAACTACTAGCGTGGTGCTTGCTTGAGCCCATATAAATATTTCAAGAGCTTGCAAACTTTGGTAGGGTGAGATGACTGTAAGGACTCCCCCTCAGAAGCAAGAACAATACGAGAGCCTTGATGAATATAACTAGGAGGCAGCTTCATTTATACATCCTCAGCAAGCTCCCCATGCAGGAACGCATTCTTAACGTCCATTTGGTGCATATCCCAATGCTTAAAGCAGTAACGATCAATAGAGAGCGCACAATGGTCATTTTAGCTACCAAAGCGAAAGTTTGATCATAGTCTTCACCAGGGTGTTGGTGATTGCCCAAAATAACAAGTCTAGCCTTGTATTTATCAAGGATACCATCAGCATGAAACTTATTAGTCTTATAAAGCCACTTGCACCCAATGGCACGCTTATGAGAGGGAAGCTCAGTAACTTCCCAAGTATTATTCAATTCAAGTGAGTCTAGCTCCTCATTCATAGCACTAACCCAGTGAGGGTGTGTGACTGCATGTTTGTAGTGGATGGGGTCTTGAGTTTGTGTAGCATTGGTAAGAAAACAGGAATAGGAAGATGTGATAGGAGTGGGGACAGTGGAGTTGAGTTTGGTAGGTTGGTGGGAGAGCATGGCATAATCAGAGTGCCAAGAGGGGGTGTGTTTAGGGCGAGAAGAACGTCTGACAGCAGGCTTAGAGGGGGGAAGATCAAAGGTAGCAGTAGTGGCATCTGTACAAGTAAGAGAAGAGGAGTTAGTGGGCAGAAGTAAATCAGTAGAAGGGGTAATAAGGATAGGAGGGGAAGACATAGGGGCAGGGGAAGAATGATTCAAGAATAACTTGTAAGGCATGATGTGTTCACAAAAATGAGCGTCCCTACTAATGAAGGACTTATGAGTGAGCAAATTATAGAGTTTATAGCCCTTTTGAGATGCAGGATAACCAATGAAGACACAAGGCACTCCCCTAGGGTGAAATTTATCAGTGGTCTTTAAAGGATTACTAGCAAATGCAAGACAACCAAAGACTTTAAGGTGAGAGTATCACTAGTGGAAAAAACGTCAATGGCTGCGGTTTTACCTCACAGCCCTTGGAATAGCAGCAAATAAGATTTTATTATTGGTGCGGACATTACAACCGCAGCCTTTAGTCATTTTTCAAAATAAAAAAAACCATTGGCTGCGGACATTTACAACCGCAGCCCTTTAGTCATTTTACAAAATAAAAAAAAATCAAAAACTGAAAATGAACAAGAACAAAAACGATGAACATCAAACTATAGATCTTGAACATCAAAAAAAAAAAAACCCAGAAAACGAAGTATAACCCAGATCTGAACATCAAAAACGAAATTGAAATATTTACCTTAGTATTTTCAATTTTACCCAGATATGAACATGAACAAACCCAAAAATTTGAATGATTTGTTCATTTTCAAATGATTTGATGACTATTTTTACACGAAAGATGAACAAATCATTCAAATTTACCAGAAAGATGAACAATTTACACAAAATTTGTCCGTGTAGAAAGATGAACAAATCATTCAAATGTACACGAAATTTACATAAAAATAGTCAATTGAACAAATTTACATGAAATTTACATCAAATTGTACTGAAATGAACAAATCTTTAGATTAAAGAAGAACTTCATCAAATCTTCAAAATCTTCAAGGTTTCTTCACCAAAATCTTCAAGGTTTCTTCATCAAATTGTACCGAAATTCAGATCTGGTTTCGAAATTCATCAAAGAAGGAGGCGCCATTCTTAGATCTGGTGTTAGTGTGTTTAGAAATTCATCAAGGCTTCGAAATTCATCAAGGTTTAGAAATTCATCAAGGTTTCGAAATTCATCAAGGTTTAGAAATTTACATCAAACTTAGAAATTCATCAAGGTTTCGAAATTCATTAAATTGTACCGAAATTCAGATCTGGTGTTAGTGTGTTTAGAAAGAGTAAAAATCAAAGAAGGAGGCGCCATTCTTAGATGAGGAGGCACGCTTAAGGTTAGGGTTTAGAAAGAAATAAGGGAGGCCTCCTCATATTTATATTCTGATTTTTAGCTAGGGTTTTTTAGGCTCATTTGCTGCGGCCCAATTTCAAACCGCAGCCCATACCATTTATTTTTTTTTAAGTTATTGGCTGCGGTTTTTGTGTAGTCCGCAGCCATTGAAGTGTTTTTTTTTTAAATTAAGTATATTTGCTGCGTATGTCTTATACCCGCAGCCAATGAGCCAAAGCCAATATGATATTTTCCACTAGTGGTATAAGGGGGCTTGATTGTGCAAAATGGTAAATGGTATTTGATTATTGAGAAGAGGGACATGAAGACGACTAATAAGATGTGCTGCTGCCCAGACACAATCCCCCCCCCCCCCCCCAAAAAAAAAAAATAACTAAGAGGCAAATTAGCCTGAAAACGCAAATCACGAGCCATCTCAAGTAAATTTCTATGTTTTCTTTCAACCCGACCATTCTGTTGAGATCGGTCCACACAAGAAGTTTGGTGAAGTATACCTTGAGCAGAGAAGACGAAGGTGCATTGATGATTAGTAAACTCCAAGGCATTGTCTGAGCGTAGATTTTTCACTAATTTGCCATATTTAGTATAAGTCATGTTCACAAAGGCTTTGAGAATGGAGAATGCATCGGATTTGAGTTTGAGAAGACTAACCCAAGTAGTCCTAGAATGATCATCAACAATTGTAAGGAAGTATTTGTGATTACCCCGACTAGGAGTCCTATAGGGGCCCCAAATGTCAATGTGCACAAGATGAAACAGATTAGGGGCTCTAGAGTTGCTAAGGGATTAGGAAAGTTTTGTAAATTTGGCTAAAGGACAGGTGAAGCATGTGTTTGTGTGGGAGGAAAAATGAGGTAATTGAGGAATGTGGGATAACTTAGCATATGGGGCATGACCAAGTCGACAATGCCACAAATAAGAGGGTGAAAGAGGCTGAATGTAAGGTAGATGATCAGGAACATGGAGGGCTGTGGCAGCAGTAACTGGGAAAGAGGATGAGGAAAAATAATACAGGCCATTATGTGCCTTGCCAAATAAGATAGGGTTGGATGTGTGTTTAGGGATCATAAAGCAGGAATCAGAGGTAAAGAGTATGTGACAGCTAGTATCTTGAGTGAGCTTAGGAATAGAGAGGAGATTATGCTTAAATATGGGAACAAAGAGCACATTGTGGAGAGTAACGGTGGGAGAAAGAGAGAATGTATCACTACTGGTGATTGTTGAGGTTTGTCCATTGAGAAGGCTGATTTGTGTGGGATAGGGTTTTTGTTGGGTGTGGGTAAAAAGGTGTTGAGAGCCAGTCATATGATCAGAGGCCCCGGAATCAAGGATCCAAGTGGTCTCAAGGAAGGTAGGATAGGTGGAATGAGCCATACCAGCATAAATTTGATCAAACTCTTCTTCATGGGCTGGGGAGGAAGTAGAGGCAGTAGGTAACAACTTCATGAGCTGCTCAATCTGAGCAGGACTAAGTGTAGGAGAGGTGGTAACCTCATTGTTGTATGATCTGAAGGGCCTGCCTCCTCTTCCTCCTCTAGGCCAGCACCCCCCTCGTGCTCTATGGGATGGCCCTCTCCCCCTGGGAATGAAGGTAGAGGACATGGTGTGCCGCTTAGGGTAGCCAACAAGTGTCCAACACTTCTGCTTAACATTCCCACTTTTGCCACAAGCATTGCAGGATGCTATTTTTTCATGACTTTTACCATGCATGACCAATGACTCAGGCTTGCTAGGGTGAAGCACTTCTCTCTGACTTTCCTCCTGTCATAAGAGATTGTAGGCTTCGTCCACACTAGGAAGGGGCTGCATAAGAAGGATATGACTCCTATGTGTGCTGTAGGACTCATCTAACCCATTGAGGAACTGAAAAAGCTTCTGCTCAGTTTGTTGAGTGTGGAATGCAGTAAGAAACAATTGTACATCATTAGCCAAAGTGAGTATCACAGGGAGATTATTTAGGCTCTCCAATTCCTCCCACAATGCCTTGATCTCAATATAGTACTAATCTAACAAGCACCTCTCGGATTGTTATGTAGAGTACACAGTTGTAACACCCCGTAATTTTTATAGAATATTCGATTTTAAAATAAATAATAATAGTCTATCTTTATTAAAATAAATTATAATAAATTTATAATTTTTTTTATCATCATGTGGTAGTTAATCGTTAATCATAAGTATACATGTGTGATAAAAGTAGATCATGACATTAAATCACATAATTAGTTGATTGACAAAAAAAAAATAATTGAAAAATAATAATAAATCACATAATTTTTATCATCATTTTAGGAGGAATTTGGAGGGGTTTGTAACTCCCTCTTAAGTGTGTATTATGACACTTTTAAGAGGGGAGTTAGGGGAGCTTAAAGGGTGTGGTTTTCCTATAAAAACCACTCTTATGCAAGAATGTTCCACTTTTTGTCATTTGCTTTTGCCTCAAAGAGTTTCTTTCTTTTTCTTTTCCCTCTTCTTAATTTCGGTTCTCACAAATTAAAAAAAAAAAATAAGAAAACTTTGTGTTCATCCAAATTCCAAATCAAGGGTAAGTGAAATCTAAGAGTTAATATTAGATTTTTACTTTTAAAGTAAATTATATTTTATATTTTATATATGATGATGTCCTATGACTTTTAGGAGGATTGAATATTTTTTTTATGTAAGTTTTTATTCATATAATATTTTAACAAAATTGATTTGTTAAAAGGGTTAAGTCAAAATTTTATAAAATCCTTCATTGATTTATATTCTTTAACAAAATTCAAATTTGATATAAGAATAAAACCTATTTTTAATATTTAAATAAATTTGTTTCATGATCTAAATTTCCCTAGTAAAATTTCAATTTGCTAGAAGAAATTTAAAGGTGTGGATTAAGTGAAATAAGTATGTATGATTTCATAAGTTCCTTAACAAAATTTAATTTGTTTAAGGGATTGAATTTGTTTATATGTATAATTAGATTCAAAGGGTTATTTTGGTTTATGATCCTCTACAAAATTCAATTTGTGAGAAGATCAAGTATTTAGTTCCATTATTTTAATTTATTAATTTTAAAGTGTGTTGAGTGGTCTTGTGTATGAGAATGTTTTAGTTAATGGTTTTGCGTTTTGATGATGGAAGAATTTATGTGTGAGATAATATTGTATGTGGGTGGAAATGTTAAGTGATTGTGTGATAAGAAATATAAATTGTGTTGTTTTGTGATTCAGTTTTATTAGTTTTCTTGGCTTTGAGTTATAAATTGGATATTGATAATTCGGATAATAAATATATGAAATAATAATTAAGTGGCATGAACTTTCCGGACAGCAATAGCTGCCTCGGAGTGGCGCCATTTTTTTTATGTGGGGTGCGTTTCGTTGTAGTTTTATTCAACCGATATGTTAAAAGTCGTTTAAACGCTTAAAATAATTAAAAATAGTAAATGAATTTTAGAAATTATGAAAATTGGTGTCCAAGGTAATCGATGTGTTCCGGACGCAGTGGTGAAGTCGGATTTTTCATTTGAATTTTCTAAACTGTTCAAATTGGCAGTTTAAGTTTCTGGTCAAATGTGGAATTTTAACCTATTAGGAATTTCATGAAATCAATTTAAGTTACCAAGTCTTATTGATATTTTAGTGGTATGGAATGAGTTAAAAGTGTAAACACGTTCTAATACGTGTTCTTTTTGTGTGTGTGTTGTTTAGGACCTCGATTCATAAGAGGGTGAAATTCCTGTAGTGCTTGAATATCGTTGTTGCCGTGCTTAAAGGTACACGCTTAGACCATACATTATATGTGGTTGTGCAAGTAGTGTTGTTTCATTCTTGAATATTGCATTGCGACTCACATAAGGATTAGACACCTCAAATAATTTGAAAGAAGTTTAACTTGGAATTTGAGGATGGATGTTTTGGTTATCTCAAAGGGTTAATAAATTAGAATGGATTATATAATTTTGTTCCCATGGCAGTTTTGGATCATTACGGTCACCATGGGGGTATGCATACTTTAACCTCTGACGACCCGAACAGGACGGGCAACGTCTTAGGTCGGTGGTTGCCTTGGGATTAGCTCTCCCAAGTGTATTCCTCCAAATGAATTGGATTATTACTTGGACGACCCGAATAGGACGGGCAACGTTTCAAGTTGGGGATTTTTGAATAAATGTATTAGAGCCTTTGCATGCTAGGGTGAACACATTGCTTGTATTCCACTTGTTGATTTTATGTATGTTGTCTCTGACGTGTATTGGATTGTTCTTTGGAACTTGCTATTTGTTGTCGATCGACGACTAGCAGGTTGATTGCAGGTGGGGACTGGAGTGAGGTTTCAAGTTAGGACCACATCATCATGGTTATTGAAATCGCGATCCGGATCGTAGGATCGTACGATCCTACGACCCAGATCGGTCCCAGCGCGTAGGATCGATTGCAGGATCGAAAATGGGCAGGATCGTTGCAGAGTCGGTAGGATCGTTGCAGAATCGGTAGGATCGCGATTTTTTTACGATCCCACCGATCCCATGTAACTTGCTTTAATTAGTATGGCCTTTGAAATTCCCCAAAAAAAACCCTAAATTCCCCAAAAAAACCCGACGGCTGCTTCAGTATCTCCCTAAAAAGAACCACTCCTCCTAATGGAAACCCTAAAACGCACCTTTCTTCTCCATTTTCATCCTCTCTGAATCTGCTGCTGTTCACCATTCTTCTCAAATCTTCAGGTTCGAATGTTCGATTATCCATCTTCATCTTCTCTGCTGAATTTCATTTGTTTTTGTTTGATCGCGATTTTTTTGTTCGATCTCGAATCTTAATTTATTTGATCTGTTTTTTGTATTCATCTTGTTTTGAATATTGTTGATATGCTGTTAGTTTTTCAAATTTCGAGTATTGTTATGGTATTTTGTAGTTAATTTGCTATTCTGGAAGTTTGGAAGTAGTATTGCTGTTAGAGTATTTTTTTTTCTAGAATGATTATAAGAAAATTTTTACTTAGTTTGTGTAATCAATGTGTAAATGTGTAAATGTTTATAAGAAAATTTAAGTGTAATCAATGTGTAAATGTTTGAGCCTGGATTGTTGCTGTTTATTTAGTTTGTTCTGGAATTTTTATAAGACAATTTTTATAAGAAAATTTGAGTTTAATCAGTGTGAAAATTTAAGTGTAATCAATGTGTTAATGTTTACTTTGTTCTGGAATGATTATAAGAAAATTAGAGTATACTAGTATTGCTCTTAGAGTATACTCAAATCATTTTTACTTAGTTTGTGTAATCATTATGTGCTGATATTGCTGTTAGATGTGTTTTTAGTGCTTTTTTATATTTAAAATCATCAAACAATAAGCATGGTCATGATACAACTTGTTATTTCTGGAAATTTGTAGAATCGACCGATCCTACGATCCGATCCAACGATCCGATCCCACCTGATGATTTCGATCCTGCGTAGAATCCCGATCCTGACAACCTTGCACATCATCCAAGACTGCGTTTTATGTAATAATAATTATAAGTAGAAAATAATTTACATCTATGAAATGGAACTTAGTGTAGTTTATTTTTGTCATTTCGTTATGTTGTTTTAATGTGTCATGGAGGCCGTTGGGTTCTCAAGTTGTATTATGGAACTATTATAGTCTCGTCGCTACCATATGTTTTATTTTTCCGCTTAGTTACATTCCTTTATCGATGGAACGTTGACGATCTTGGATGAGATTTTTTCCCAGTAAGTGTCCAATTGTGAACCGGAGTCATATTTTCATATGGTTATCCGGGTCACTTGAGCCGGACCGTTACAACAGCACGGTTCAACTGATACTTTCTTGCACCATTAACCACAGAGAATCGTTTTTCAAGTTGTTCCCAAATAGCGTAAGCACTATCAAGGAACATCACAGACTTCTTTATAGACTCAGACACACTATTGAGGATCCAAGAAATGATCATGCTGTTACAGGTGTCCCATGCTTCCTGCTTCACTGTATTTGTGGGATCCCTCTTGATGATGCCTGTAACAAAGCCGAGTTTTCGTTTGGAGGACAATTCTATTTCAAGGGAACGTCTCCAACTTCTGTAATTAGTACTTCCTTGAAGTTTTTTAACACAAATGGAGGTACTACCATCCGAAGGACGGAGGTATAAAGGACTGGTGGGTTCAATGACAGAACTTCCAAAATATTCTGCCATGAGGTATGGGAAAGAAAAGAAAAAAAATCAGAAAGGGTTAGAACAGTACAGGTTTAGGTGAGCAATATGCGCTCTGATACCATGAAGACTTTTTTAGTCTTGCATATTGCATACTTCATTTACAGTAGGAGTGTGCATGGAAGCAGTATACTCAATATATTTGTGTATTTCATTCATTCCCTCAAGTACAACATACATGTATATATATATAACATAAATTATTGTATTCTAGAAGATGCTACAGTCTATAACAAACTTGGACAGCTGGCAAAAGACTAGAGGATCAGAGAATATTGTTGTAACCAATTTTGCAGAAGGAATTTCTTCACTGATTTGCATGCTGATGAGGAATGAGAGCAGTGCTCAATACGTCTCTGTCGCACAAAAATTAAGAGTTTTAAAGTGTGAACTAGAGACGGTTATGGGTCTAATACCTTATTAAATCCCTCCTAAACCCGCTCTTAATTTTAGGGTCTGAATCCATTTCTTTGAAACCCAACGGATACACATATAATTTTGGGTCCAAAAAAAAGGATCTGGATTTAGGTTTAGGCATAGGGTCTTAACGCCGAGACTTGATCCAGACCCTCTTTGGGGCCCATTCAAGACACAGACCCGTGAAACACAATATAAACCCGACCTTTTATACAACCTAAAACTGATTTAAAATTTGTTCTAAACCCACTTCTATAATTATAGGACTCAACTTAGACTTGTATAGTACTCAAAAACCTACTACTATTGAAATCTTTAAAATATAAAAAAAATTAATGAATCTTAGACTTGTAGCTGTTGCGACAAGGTATGAGTTGATAATGTCCTGCCTTGGTTTGGTGATGCTTTGTATTATGATTTGTTAATTAATGAATCTTAGCCTCCCTTATCGTTCAAAAAAAAAATTAAGTAAGAATAATTTAATCAAGAGTCATTTAGTACCTTAGACTCACAATGTCAACGAGTCGGAATTCAAGTCTAAAATTCTCAAAACCTAAAAGTCTGGGCCCGTTATGTATCTATTTAAAATTAATGAAACTGTATCCGAGTTTGAGTTCTATCAAAGCTGACCCAAACCCGAATCATGACAAGTGTAACGGTTGATAGGTTTAAAAAACATCATTTTTAAAATAGTGTTAGACTAGGAAATTCATTTGAATTTTTTTTTGTATTGTTAAAAATCGCTACCTTTTTCATTGTATTCCATCCTTTATATATTGAAATTTCAATATTTTCCTTGATAAAAATTCTTAACTTAATCTCTCCAACTTTTATCTAAAAATTTCTCTGACCACTAAAATGATTCGATAAGTATTGATAATGATCATTAGTTTTAGAAAACATTGTTGGTGCTTTTGCCAGCCAAGATATTTGATCATAATGTCAACGAAATTTTCAATTATGTAATTCAACATTGACGGTGAAAGTGAATGAGAGACTGTAAAGGCGTTGAGATTAAATGGTGACTTGAGTGCCAAATTGATTTGTGCATTCATGCGTAGAATCCTATGGGAGTATATAAATGGGCGAGTTAAGCATAAGACTTAATGGTGTAGAATGTGGATGTTAATGATGATGATTAAGTGTATGAGGTAATCCTATAGTCTCGAACAAGTACTCATATGGCTCGAACAAGCAACATTGATCAGAGGCATATGATTCTGTTTTCTTGGCATTTCAAGGTTTTGAATCAATTATAATGTAATTAAATCCTAGCATTAAGGTTACTTACTCATTAAATGTTATTGGCTCTATAAATAATGAGCTCATTAGCAAACCAAGACACATCAAACACAAACCCCAAACCTAAACACATAGCCTTTGCATTTTCTTACATCATTTGTAATACTTTATTACAAGAGTTGTATTTCACAATTGTGATAATATAAGCAAGTAACTACACACCACGGAAGACGTAGCCATCCTTGGGTGAACTTCCTTGAATCTCTGTGTTCTTTTTGCATTAATTATGATAAAATTATAAACTATCAGTTTTGAATGTTGTAGCTTAGTGATTTTGAAGCGAGATTAATTATTCATGTTTGGTAGCAGGTTGTGGGTTCAAACCCCAGGTCCCTGGTTCATCCCTAGAGCCACATAAGACCAAATTTTGACCCAACCCCATGAATATCGCCAATTAAGAGGGATAAAGGTGAAA
Source organism: Amaranthus palmeri (assembly GCA_019776075.1). Lineage (NCBI taxonomy): Eukaryota > Viridiplantae > Streptophyta > Magnoliopsida > Caryophyllales > Amaranthaceae > Amaranthus > Amaranthus palmeri. The sequence continues at coordinate 96,304 of JAAKBH010000618.1, read as the reverse complement.
ATTTGAAAATACAAACCTTATCATCAAAAACTATTCCCAAAATAAGCTTCGAAAAATTTCAATTTTTAGAATAAGCGTGTTGATGCCTAAGTTAAGGTCAGCAAACAAAAAAACTGGTCAAAAAAGTCAAAACTCTTTGTTTGTTGTTAATAACAGTGAACAAAAAGAAGACAATATCATAACGTTTAACAGAACAAAAAACTAAAGCAAATGTTAGGTTACTATTATCAACAACGAATAAATAAATGAACTTTTTTTGGTTACTTCAAACATTATGACATTGTCATCTTTTTTGTTCGCTGTAAACAACAAAGTCGTGCTAATTTTTTGCTCTTCTTCGTTGTTAACAATGAACAAGCTCTCTCTTTAGGTTCGGATACGGAGATGCTTTTTTGTGAAATTAAAATTTTCCGAAGCTTATTTTGAATTTCTTAAAAAAATATAGTTCATTTAATATTTCGATAAATGTTGGGTCTGAATTTGGATCCACACAAAAGAAAAGGATAGGTTCAGGGTCTGATAACTAATACTCAACACTCCTAAATGATCTACATATGATAACTAGTTTACTAGTTAAGCTCATGAAATCTTGTGAGTATAGGTTATGGATATCATTCGATTAAAAATCAAGATGTATACCAATTGTTAAATGATTGACATGTAAGTTGTTAGCATTCCATATAAACGTCATTGCAAGCGTCTGATGCAAATATTGCGACCATGAAACCGCCTAGAAGTGTTCAAAACAAACCCGATGACCCGATAGACACCCGAGTTCATAATCGAACCCGATTTGACCCGACTTAAAAATGGATCTACAATTATATAAAAACCAATGTGAACACAAAACCCGATTTTGAACCGACCCAAAACACTTGACCGAAATCAATTCGATAACCCAAATGAACACCTCTAAAACCACCCTATCGTCTATCGAACAAAGAAAAATGAGCCGTAAATATCCAGCTCTCCCATCCAAATGACCAAATCAAGCTTATAAAACAAATTCTTTCTTCAAAAAACAAAGTCAATTAGAAACCACTTTTTTTCATCATCTATCAGACTGTCAGAACTCCGATGATTCGACAAAATCTAAGGCAAGTTCAAAGCCCATCAACTATATGAACATTAATGCAGAATTGTACAACTTACTCAACTTAGGATCAAGTGTTATACAATAATAATATAAACAAAATATTTCATACCCAAAACGATTATGTAAGCTTCTAACGCAGTGTTATCGGAAGCAGAATTGGATCAAGTTAAGTGAGTCGGTTAGGGAATTTAAGATATATTCCAATGACTCCCTCGGTTCTCTTTGGTTCTTCAATTTTACTTTTTGCATAGTTCCAAAGTAATTTTTAAGCATTAATATCTTTAAATACGCATATCAACAAAATTAACATACAGAAATTATTATTCAACTTAACCAAAGGATTACATAACAAAAAGCGGAAAAATAGTTATTCAAAATTCTCATTGAGAAAAGATCTATGATACCTCAATTCGAAGCCATATTTGGTTTGTATAACCATTTAAATCCATGGACACTAGCTAATTCTGTAATTCCCTATATTTGTGTAAAAAAATGACTACATAATAATTCTCAAGTCATTTTACCTTGAATCTGCCGATGGATATGCACCAAAAACTCAACATACGAGAGACCCATCGGGCTTTTATCTTCCACCATATATGAGAAGAACAACATTCCTGAATTGTCAAACATACAAAACCGTCAAAAATCTAAACTCGGGATTTAACATAAACAAACCAAATTTATTTTAATAAAATTCTTTATTGAATACAAAATCATAGTTGTATATGTTTAGACAAGTTTATCTTTACCAACGTTTGGCTATCCCGTTATCATATGTTAGATGACATTTCAAGTAGATAAGATGTGTGTACATATCTGCTCACAACCTTACACCCTCATCGTAATTACTTCCTTTGTCCCTATGAATTAGCACCGTTTGACTCAAAAAGCTCTCACACTTTTTGGTCAAAAAGTGCTATCTCAGAGAGACAGAGGGAGTATATATGTTATAAAAGACCATTTTTGTGTTAAACTTTTTAATTAAGCATCAACCATTCCAAACCTTGCGTAAGTGAGAGCTCAAGTGAGAGTCACTTAATAGCATTAGACTAATAAATGTTAACTTAGGCATTGATCTTGCTACCAATAACAGAGAGATGTTAATTTGTCAAAGAGGACATGGACGGACAACGAGGAGAATAAAGTCATGTAGCCCCTAGGTCACCACATGAGGTACTTCTATGCGACCTATTCGGAGACAAGACATGCCAAACATTCGACATAGCCACGTTACACTAGGGATAACGAGTCGGACTCAAATTAAATTTACATACTCCTAATCTGCTCCAAACCAATGCCATACTTATTTTCAACAATGACTACGACGACTCAAATTTATGTACTTTGACTTTGATCCGACTTGGACTCTCGAACCTGCGGCGGAGTTGGATTATGAAACCTTTTATTGAGATTCAAATTTGTATAATACGAAAATTCATAACAAAAATGCCTATTGAATAGGCTACTTAACAAAAATATTTGACCACTTCATGTCTCGTTGCTCACAACTACACATCTTATATTTATATTTCCTTTTATGCTAGTTCTAATCCTATGTAGCTCTCTATGGACTGCATGGGACAAAAAGCTAATTTACTATTAATTAGACAAAGAATGAATAATAAGATTGGATCATATGAAAAAAGACTTTCTAAGCTACACAAGTGTAAGAGGTTGTGCACTAATGCTTCATCTATGAGAATAATACCCCATTTTGTTGGATACAAGCGAGGACAAAAGAATTAAGATGAGTTTTAAGAAAAACTTGAAGTAAAGCGGTAATAAGATTCAACGAGTTCAATGAGGTTACCTAAAGCATCGCCTTTCCTGCACAACCTGAAGCTGCAGAAGCAAAAGGATCAAAAACACCAGTCTTAGAACCAAAGATCATACAATTTAGTGTAAAACAAGATTCCTATGATAATTGAAAGAACTAGAAAGATATCCATAAACAGCCATACCGGAGATAGGAACACCGTTGTCGTCTTATCTCATTTACTACCTCATTTAACTTCTTGGATAGTGGATTGTCAAATTGCTGCAACACAAACTACAGAAGAAATAGAGTCAGTAAGATATACTGGTCAAAATATTAAAAATACCTCATACAAAAATCAATATAGATTACCACAAGAACTTATCAGAGTGGTACAAACATAGGAGTAGATATTATTATTAATGAAGCTCACAAGTACTCCCTCTGTTATAGTTAGTTAATTGTTATAGTTAGTTGAATTTTGTTAGCATTTTGTTTTGTTAATTGTTTTGTTTGGTTAGAGGTGTTATTGGTTAGTTAGTTGGATGGTATTGGCGGGAAGGCTAGGGGTTGTTAGCTTGGCTATATAAAGGCTTGTAATTGTGATTTACAAATTAAGAAATAATACAATCAATCTTCCTCTCATATCTTTCTCTCTTCCTTCCTTTCTCTTTCTCTGTTTCTGTTTCTCTCTTTTCTTCTCTGTAGCCCTAACATTCAATTGAATGCAGGTTAAGATCTCTCAAAAGTTTGACTAATACAGGTCAGTAGAAGCTGTCTGTATCATTGGTATCAGAGCAGTTGCGTCCTACACAAATCTTGAAGCCTGGCACCACCTAATCATTCTAAACGCATTCGAGCCATGGAAGAACAAATTAAAGAAATGCAAAGTCAAATGGCAGAACTCAAGATTGATATGAATTCCAAGTTTGAGATGTTACTTTCAAAACTCAATGAAAGAAGCATGCCTTCAAGAAACACAGTGGATAATTCAGGAAATGTAGGAATTAAAAATTTGGCTTTTGTACCTAAGTTAGAATTCCCAAAATTTGATGGTACAAGACCAAATGAGTGGATAAGAAAAGCCTGTAAGTATTTTGAATTATGCAAGGTTTGTGAAGATCAGAAGGTGGACTTAGCATCTTTATACATGGTGGATAAGGCAGCTGTGTGGGTGGCCGGATTTTTGGCTATGAAACCCATGATTGGGTGGGTCAAGTTCAGTATGGCTGTGAGGGCGAGGTTCTTGGATGAATCTTTAAATAATGCTGTGGAAAATTTTAATAAACTTAAGGTTTGTGAAGATCAGAAGGTGGACTTAGCATCTTTATACATGGTGGATAAGGCAGCTGTGTGGGTGGCCGGATTTTTGGCTATGAAACCCATGATTGGGTGGGTCAAGTTCAGTATGGCTGTGAGGGCGAGGTTCTTGGATGAATCTTTAAATAATGCTGTGGAAAATTTTAATAAACTTACTCAGGAGGGGAGTTTAGAAGAGTATGTTGATGCCTTTGAAAGTAATAGATCCTTCCTAGAAATGCATGATTATGATTTGTCTCCTATGTTCATTCTTGATAGTTTTATTAGTGGATTGAAGGATACCATTAAGCCCTTTGTGAAAGCATTCAAACCAGACACTCTTGCAAAAGTCATTGAATATGCTAGACTACAAGAGGAGAGAGTGAAATCTTTGCAAAATCTAAACCCAAAACCAGCCTGGAAACCTTCTCCTACTGTCCTTAAAACACAAAATAAACCACCTCTTTTACCAACACCCATTGACTTCAGACCATCCGCAAACCTAGATAAACCTACTTCTCATTTTTCTTCCAATTCTAGCAGCAATAACTTCAAATTTGTACCAGCCAAGATCAAGGCTGAGAAGATTGCTAAGGGATTGTGTTATCTGTGTGATAAACCTTATACAAAGGGGCACAAGTGTGCATTCAAAGAACCTCAATTCTTTACAATTGAAGTTTTGGCAGCACCTGAAATGAAGGGGATGAAATAATGGATGTGGAGTATGGGAGTCAAGATATGGAGGAGCCTTGTATTTCTTTACATGCCTTAACCGGGGAACAAACTTATCACACCATGAGAATTGTGGGATTTGTCAAGAACAAGCCTCTGCACATTTTGGTGGATTCAGGAAGTACACACAATTTTCTAGACTTGGAATACGCTAGGAAGTTGGGATGTGAGTTAGAGCAAATTTCTCCACAAGAAGTGACTATAGCAGATGGGAACAAAATTGCTTGCCAATACAAATGCAAGAACTTCACTTGGTTAATTAATGGGACTGTTTTCAAGACTGATGCATTGTTAATTCCTATAGGAAGTTGTGATATGGTTTTGGGTATTCAGTGGTTGAGAACTCTGGGTGAGATTTATTGGAATTTTCAAGATATGATAATGAAATTTCAGATTAGAGATCAACATATTTGTTTAAAGGGGATTCAAGAAAAGAAATTGCAAGTTGTTGAAAAACCTTGGGTTGGGAAGAACTCCTCACAAACCATACAATTCTGCTAACTACAAGTTTCTCAGCAGGTAGATGATGATATTCACCCCTCTTGTTTGATGAATTTATCTATAGAGGCCGGGGAACAAGTAGAACTTTTGGAGATCAACAAATTGCAAGAAGAATTTGAAGATATCTTTGTTGAGCCTAAAGAGCTTCCTCCTGCAAGGGGAGTTTTTGATCACATTAGACCCTATAGATATCCATTGAAACATAGGGATATCATAGAACAAGTGGTTCAAGAAATGCTCGAAAGAGGGGTTATACAACACAGTAGCAGCCCATTTGCTTCACCTGTGGTTTTGATAGGCAAGAAAGATGGAAGCTGGAGGTTGTGTGTTGATTACAGGCAGTTAAATCAGCATACCATCAAAAACAAATTTCCTATTCCAACCCTTGAAGAGTTAGTGGATGAGCTACATGGATCCAAGGTTTTCAGCAAGGTGGATTTGAGATCAGGCTACCATCAGTTGAGGATGCATCCAGCGGACATTTATAAAACAGCTTTTAAAACTCACACAGGGCATTATGAATTTCTTGTCATGCCATTTGGCTTGACTAATGCCCCAGCTTCTTTTCAAAACTGGATGAACCAAGTTTTCAGAACTTTACTAAGAAAGTGTGTGTTGATATTCTTTGACGATATTCTGATTTATAGTAAATCTATGGCTGAGCATTATCTTCACTTAAGAGCAGTATTTACCTTGTTAAGGCAGAATCAAATGTTTGCTAAAGCTAGTAAGTGCTCTTTTGTTTCTAGTAAGGTTGAATATTTAGGCCATTTCATTTCAGAAAAGGGGGTGGAGACAGATCCTAAGAAGGTGGAAGCAGTATTGCATTGGCCAACCCCTACTTCTATTAAGGAACTTAGAAGTTTCCTTGGATTATCAGGTTACTATAGAAAATTCATCAGGAAGTATGCTGAGAAAAGTAGACCATTAACTGATTTATTGAAGAAAGGGGGATTTCATTGGAATGAACATGCTCAACAAGCCTTTGAAGACCTCAAGCTAGCTTTGGTGGACGCTCCTGTTTTGGGTCTTCCAAACTTTGAGGAGACCTTTATAATTGAGACTGACGCATCCAAGGAGGGTATTGGAGCTGTATTAATGCAAGCTGATCATCCTTTAGCCTTTATCAGCAGAAGTTTGGGACCTAAGTGGCAAGGGCTCTCAGTGTATGAAAAACTGTTGGCTGTGGTGTTTGCTGTGCAAAAGTGGGAACAATACCTTATGAATAGTCACTTCATTATTAGAACTGATCAAAAGAGTCTTAAATGGTTATTGCAACAAAGAATTTCCACTCCTTTCCAACAATTTTGGTTAGCCAAGTTGATGGGGTTTGATTATGAGATAGTTTACAAGAAGGGAAATGAGAACGAGGCCGCGAACGCTTTGTCTAGAGTTAAAGGTGCTGAAATACTTCTTTGTGCTATTTCCCTGATCTCATCTGATTTGGAGGTCAAGCTTAAAGGAAGTTATTCCATGGATCTACATTTACAAGATATCATACAGAGGCTATCCAATGGTGAACAGGTGAAACATTTCACTTGGAAGCATGGTTTGTTGAGGAGGAAAAACAAGCTGGTTGTAGGGCCTGATGAAGAAGTAAAGAAGGCAATTATAGCATGGCATCACACTAGTATGGAAGCAGGGCATTGTGGAAGGGATGCCACAATAATGAGAATTAAAAGAATCTTCTTTTGGAAGCACATGGTTCGAAGCATAAGACAATTTATCAGGGAATGTCATGTATGTCAAACTGCAAAAATGAATTAGTAGCATATCCAGGCCTCCTAGATCCTCTTCCCTTTCCTACAGAAGTGTGGCAAGATGTATCCATGGACTTTATCACTGGTTTGCCTAAATCATGTGGCCAAGACGTTATATTTGTCGTAATTGATAGATTCAGCAAGGGTGCTCACTTCATGACACTAAGTCACCCATTTACAGCTGTGCAAGTAGCACAAAGCTGCTTAGACCATGTGTTCAAGCTTCATGGATGGCCTAAGAGCATAGTCAGTGACAGGGACCCTGTCTTCATGAGCATTTTTTGGAAATCCCTGTTTGAAATTCAGGGCACTCAATTTTGTATGTCTTCTGCTTACCATCCTCAAAGTGATGGACAAACAGAAGTGGTGACTAGGTGTTTGGAAATGTATTTGATTTGTATGTGTGGTGAGGAACCAAAAGAGTGGAGTAAGTGGATTCCTTTAGCTGAATGGTGGTACAAAACCCACTTCCATACAGCTACACAATTGACACCCTATGAGATCATGTACAACCAGCCACCACCCACACACTTACCATACCTACCTGGAGAATCTTCTAATGCTACTGTGGATAGGAGTTTGCAAAGAAGAGAAGATATGATTAGAAGGGTGAAATTGCAACTGCAAAGAGCACAATCAAGAATGAAATCACAAGCTGACAAGCATAGAACAGATCGAACTTTCAATGTAGGGGATTGGGTTTGGCTCAAACTTCAACCATATAGACAAACCACTGTCCAAATGAGATATAATCAGAAGCTTGCCAAGAAATATTTTGGGCCTTTTCAGATTTTAGCTACCATTGGGAAGGTTGCTTATAAGCTGCAATTGCCACATGAAGCTAAGATACACGATGTATTTCATGTTTCCCAACTAAAGGCCTTTTATGGAGAGTTGCCTCAAGCTCTACATATACCAGATAAGTTACATGGCTGGAGTCCAGAATTTCACTCTATTCCACTCCCAGAGGCCATTATCAACAAAAGAATGGTTAAGGTCAACAATGCTGCTCAAACACAATACTTGGTGAAATGGAGAAACAGTCCTTTGGAAAATGCTTCTTGGATGGATGCTACTGCCTTTATTACAGCTTTTCCATCCTTTGATATAGAAACTTGAGGGCAAGTTTCCTTTAGGGGGATGCATTGTTATAGTTAGTTAATTGTTATAGTTAGTTGAATTTTGTTAGCATTTTGTTTTGTTAATTGTTTTGTTTGGTTAGAGGTGTTATTGGTTAGTTAGTTGGATGGTATTGGCGGGAAGGCTAGGGGTTGTTAGCTTGGCTATATAAAGGCTTGTAATTGTGATTTACAAATTAAGAAATAATACAATCAATCTTCCTCTCATATCTTTCTCTCTTCCTTCCTTTCTCTTTCTCTGTTTCTGTTTCTCTCTTTTCTTCTCTGTAGCCCTAACATTCAATTGAATGCAGGTTAAGATCTCTCAAAAGTTTGACTAATACAGGTCAGTAGAAGCTGTCTGTATCACCCTCTGTCCCTTTAGTTTGCTACTGAAAATGAATTTTCTCCTCACAACACGTCACTTTTAGTAGCAAACTCAAAGAGTTGGAGGAGTATTAATGATACTACATTTACTTTATATCCTCATACAAGAATCAATATAGATCACCACAAGAACTTATCAGAGTGGTCGAAACATTACATTAAAAAAATACACAAGTAGTCCCTCTGTGCGATTGCTACTGAAAGTGACAATTCCTCTCACAACATGTCACTTTCAGTAGCAAACTCAAAGGGGCGGAGGAGTATTAATGATGCTACATTTACTTTATATCCTCTCTTTGGATTGTAATAATATAACGACTCCAAGTAGAAAATACTTGTCCGGTACTCTCGATTTGCTACATCGTGGTTTCAATGAGAGTGCTTTTCAACCGATGTAACAAATTGAGAGGAGTACATGAAAAAAGCTATCAAAGCAACTCAAATAAAAAGATGAAAATAATATACCTGAATTGGTACTTCCTCAATCGAGGTTGTACCAAACACAGATTGTAAAATACTAGGATCCACAGAATTCCCAACATAGACCAAGGCATCCTCCCCATTTTCAAGAAGATAAATCCCTCCATCATTCACATGCTCACTTGAGAGAGGGATGACAGAAGGAAGTATTGAACTGTCTGACTCCTACATAATTGAATTTCATAAAAATTCACAATATTGCATAAGAAATTGTTAATATTCTCTTACACACCAATTCTCTATTATAAATAATATGTTATTAATAAATAGAGGCAGAAAGAAATTAAAATATTCCAAATTGAATTATGATTTTTTTTCCAATTCAATCTTTTCATTCTTGAATTATAAAAATCAAAGAGAAAGTGAGAAAGTTTTATATGTATATAATGTCAATGGAAAACAAAAAATAATGAAAAGATATCACTCATACCCTGGATACAAGATCATGGACAGAGAACATCCTAGGATAAACCAGTGGGACTGCCAACGCAGTAGACACGGAAGAGGCATAGTTTAACCAGAAGGAGCGATTGTCTACACGTCCATCATTCCGCAACCCAATGCTTTTGATTAATGCTGAAAAGCAGCATTCCCGAGAGCAAATAGCATCATACACAATTGGCCAAGTACTGATAAGCATCATGTTTACATGATGGGATTTCTAATTCTTGTGTATATGACTTAAGAGGAGCGTAAAAAATTACCTAAAGTATACAGAGGCAAAAGCTTGAGTGCCTCTGGAAGAATAAGCTGGCCAGCTGATGATGCAGATAAATTTGAGCAGAACTTTCTATAAGAATGCAGAATGTTGACACAATGATTTGTCACCTGCTCCCTGATTTGTAAGAGTGGAGTGGTCGGAACTCCAACAGCAGCTTAAATAAACACACAAAATAACTATTTATCATCTTTGACAAACATTTAGGCGAACATTTGTGAACAATACAACACGCCAATGATGAGCTATGTGAAATAACAGAGGAAGCAATACAATATTCATTTTATCATAAAATTAAATAAAATAGGTATACCACCAATTCAAGACCAGATACATTTAAAATTTGAATAATAGACATGATCACATGAGTCATATATCATGTAGCTCTGCGGTTTGATAACATTGAGCATACCTTGCTTCATGAAACATGAAAATTGAGTATCTAAGTCAGCTGAGCGAAACAGATTACTCAAAACGCTTGTACATTGAAGAGAAAGGGTGCTAACACGAATTCTTCGTTGCCCATAAACAGTGGTGTAGAGAAGTGCACACTACATTGATAAAACACAAATAATTTTCACATTTACAGATTTTAATAGAGAGAAAAGTTAGCAATTTACCACCGTAAACTATAATTGAGAGAAATCAATTCATGATCTGAGTACACATATGATCAGAGAGGTTCGTTTTGGGAATATCATTTTATTCTGTCATCATCTAACCTGGAAAGCACATTCTGCGCCATCTTGTAGTTTATCATCATGTTTAAGAGATACCATGAGAGCCTTGTCACAGTCAATCTGCATTATAAAAGAAGCTTAGGTGAAGAACTGAACATTCAAATAGTGGGGAAAGGGCAAAAGAGGCTGCAGAAAGCAGAAAGCAGTCAATATTGTAGGTTTTTTTTTGTAAAATTTTTTTTTTTTTATGTTTTGAACTACGGGGATTTTTCTGAGAATTCATCATCTTTCTTGGGCCGAGGGACTCTTTAGCCGCACTCATGCAACACCTCTAAGTATAAAAATATGTTCTTACAAAAAAGAACCATTTCTCGCTGGAAAATTAATTAATGTAAAAAAGACCAAATGTTCCAAAAAGGAATGCCAATTGCTGTTATTTAATTTACACAAATGAAGACGAGACATAAAGCATTCTGAAACAAAATGAAGATAAAAGAAGACCAGCAGATAGTATATTGTATCAAAAGATTTGCTCAATAGATAGCAGATTCTACAGAGGTGTTCAGTCAGTCACATTAGCTAGCAGTTAGTTTTTTAAAAAGATACACAAGTACATAATTTCACTAGGCATGAATAGTAGCAAAAGAAAAAACTTAATACCATAAGGGGTGATGGGAATTTTAACACATAAACATCTAATACATGATGTGCTTTGTAATCGTGTTTTAAAGATGTAAATTGAACCTAATTTTCTACTCCCTCGCGTTCCATTTAGTTGTTCTCATTTGACATTTTGGGTGATTTCAGACTTTTTCTATTTAATCACAAATATGGGACATAAATAACCTTGTTCATTCTCATTTTCATATTTTAATAATGTTCATGTTCCCACACATTTATAAACTTCATTTTAACATTTTTATATTGCTTTAAGGTCCCCACATGAACTTTATTAAAGTATTTTTTATTAGTTATGGTCATCGTATTTTTCCACTAACTTTATTTTAATATTTTTATAATGCTTATGATCCTCATTTTACCTCCATCAAATTTATTATTTAATAAAATTATATTCACAGTCTAACAGATTCTATTCCTAGGTCTAGACTGGGAACAAAAAGGTAAGTTATATATGAGATCAAAGGTATCCCACTATGTTCCCCAATTTAAATAAAAATCAAATGATATTATACCACTAGGATATCCTGTTTATGTGAATATTTGATGCAAGTAATTATTCATGAATTTGATCAGAAACATTTCAAGGTTTGTAGTTCAATTATTGGTTATGAAATTTGAATGAACTTTTAGATTATAAGGGTACGATTGTATACATCTAACACCCTCACCTAGGTGGACCCCTTGATGGCATTGGGGTAAATAGAAATGTAAAAGACCTTAAAGTTTGATCTATCATACGATATGATCATTTCTTCTTTAGAAAACTAACACCACATTTGTGATTCTATGTTAGATACAACATCTCTTCAAAGAAAAAGTTTTAGAAAGATACAAACCGCTGGAAGATCCACATCAGTTGGAATACGTTTGCAGAAATTTCCTGAGTACTCTTGAACTTGTATACCCTACCAAAATTTATTGAACACAACGAAAAACATAAATAGATCTTATAACAGGTTTACAATAAAGCAAGTGTAGAAGCACCAATCGTGACATACCTGGCTGCACCTTACACGCATAACTGCTTCAAAACCTTGCGGTCTAGTCACATTCCATCTAAGATCATTATAAAGCTTGGCTGTATCAGAGACAGCTGAGAAGGGATGGTAGTAATACACCTGAAAATGAGAAGGAGAAAATTAAAGCAAGTTATATCACAAGAAAATTATACATCATGTAAATGTCGAATACAACTTAAAATTGACAAAGAAAAGGTGTGCTTAATGGAATATCCATGTAACAAATAAGAGAATTGATAGAATAAATTTTGATAAATGTGTGATACTAAATACTCACAACTGGTTGCATGAATGACCTCTAAAACAAGATTATATGATTTTTCTGGAAATGACCTTTAAGTGTAAAACCATTTTGAGACTAGTTGCTTTTAAATAGGTACTGATTTACCATAAAAAACGTCAAAGAGGAGTAGACTCAAGAAACTGCAAAAGAACTTATGAACTAATCAAAACAAAGGTGACATACTACAATTTTGTAAATTAAACTGTTGACCATCTACATGTGCCTACAGGGAAGCAAATAAACCCATGAACAAAGACACCTAGAATAAACCCAAAATGGAAAAGCTTTTCTCAAAGATAGAGTATCATATCCGCCATAGAATAAATGTACAACATTCCCAAGAGACACTTATGCTGATTTATCCTCTCGCCTAAACCACCGTAAATTTGTAACAGCAAATACCCCAGAAGAGGACACATAATTCAATATATTCTACATTTCCCCTCCAATAGCACAAAGATAAAAACCTACATTGCAGAATGAGACTACTTCCTCTATGTGCTACTAACGTATCAGAGTAGTAAAGTTGTAGAGATAGTAACCAGAAGCGGAGTAGACGCTTTGGGGGCCTTGGTTATTTTTCAATAATTTTAAAAAATGGGACTCCTTCAAAAACTTTTTTGATGCGTTACACTAAAATCATTATGAAGTTGCATTATAGAATTAACTTAAACATTGATAGCGTTCTAGGAAATCCTTAAAATCAAATATTATCTATAGCTAAAAATTGAATAAAGAAAATGTTACTGTTGTTGTATTACTACTGCAAATCTCATATGGCTTCAGACAATTCAATCCTCCCTCTCAAAATTTCAACAACTTCCTATTAATCCATGACATTTGATTCTAACATCAAAAAGCACACAACACATTTCTATACCATCCTATTAAAACAAACAATTCATTTCACAAGAGTAGTTAGGAGAATTCCTAAGCAATTTCCTAACCAAATTCTTAAAGAATATTACAAAGATGAAATAAATTTGAGGCCATATCATTGCATAACACTATTCTATAACATATTATAAACTGGTTCTTTCAGAAAATCGCATTCTCTAAAACAATTCACAAATTGTTGTGAGAGACAGTCTCTTTGAGAGACACGTCCATTTGGGCTTGCCAATATATTATTAGAAAAAAAATTTAACTTTAAAACAAACGCGCGTTTTATCATATTTGAAGTCAAAGTTTTCAATTGAAGCTGGTATTTTAACCTATTTGAGTTGGTGTTTTAACCTATTAAAGTTGGTACGTTAATCGATTTGGATTTGGTGATTTAACCTGTTAATTGTTAATCTATTAAAGTTGGTATTTTAACCTGTCAAAGTTGGTATTTTAACCTGTTTAAGTTGCTATATTAACTTATTTAATTTGGTCTTTAACATATTGAAATTAGTATTTGAGCCTATCTGAGTTGGTGATTTAACATATTAAAGTTGGAGTGGTATACCTGTTATGTTGTTAACATATTGAAGTTGGTATTCTATCCTGTCAAAGATAGTATTCTAACCTGTTTAAGTTGGTATTTATGCTGCTTAAGATGTTATTACGACTTAATTAAGTTGGTTTTTTAACCTATTGAAGATGGTATTTGACGTATTAAAGTTGGTGTTTTAGCCTGTCAAAGTTAGTGATTTATAAGCAACTACTACAACATGTTAAAACACCAACTCCAATACGTGACAACTTAACAGGTTAAAACACCAACTCCAAATACCAAATTTAATAGGTTAAAATACCAACTCGAATCGGTTAACATACCAACTTCGATAGATTAAAACATCAACTTTAAATAGGTATAAATAATCCGACCCTGATACGACTCGATCCGAGAAAAATAATCCGATTCGAGTCCGAGAAAAAGTCAACCGACTCCGACTCTGACTTTACGATCTGAGTCTGAGTTAGAGACGGAACGGAGTTGAACCTTATTGAAAATTCGACACTCCGACCCGACTCCGACCCTGAAAGAAATCCGACTTTGAATTTGACTTTTACACCAATATTTTGTTTCCTTCAAAATCTAGACATGACTAATTCAAGCTCTTTCTCATACTAATTATAATTTTCGATTTTGAAAAACTACTTGATATTTTGATTTAGATTAATCAATCAGAATACGACATATCAGATCAAGAGAAAATTTTTTAAAATTGTAGTAGTAGGACTATTTCTCTTGTTAAATTTGAATTCAAAGTACATATTTTTTTGTAAAATTATATTTGAAAAATATATTTTGTTAATTTTGTATGCTTTAAAATCATTAGTACAATATGACAACGATATTTTTTGATAATAATCCGATTCCCTTGGAGGTCCGAGAGTCCGAGTCGGGGCAAACTTGAAGTAAGCATGATCCGACTTTGAGTGGAGGTGGACTGAAAAAAAAGTCCAACTATTATCCGGATCAAAGTCGAAGTATGTATAATCCGAGCCGAGTCCGACCCATTGCCATCCCTTGGTATAAATAGGTTATAACGCGCACGTTTGTTTTTAGGTTTTCTTTTTGTAAAAAAATTGTAAATTGTTAGTGGGTTGGGCCACATCAATTATGAAACCCTTTAATCTACCGTTTTGGCGATTATTTGCTCACTGAACCATAAAACACATTAAGACAACTCAACCTCATAAAAGATAAATTGTATTGATATTGTAGTCTTTATGAAAGTTCAACATTCTCCTTTTTTTTTCCAATTTTTCCAAAGAATTCATTGTGGGAAGAAGTTTTGTCAACGGGAGAAGTAGAAGACTTTGATGGCCTCATAGGAAGCATTTTACCCAATGAAATACCATATATCCCATTCCAAAGACTATAATGAGTCAAAAGTACCTCATGCAAAAAGGGCTTAGTAACAACATAATCCTAAATAAGAAAGGCATATATGTGGTCAACATGTATATAGTACAAGAACAATGCCAAAACCTTAATCCCAAGTTATGTTTTTTGTTATTGGCTACATTAACCAAAACAAATCAACGTATAAGATCATCTATAATGGTTCACCTTTTCTATTCGTTATGGTCTTACAACACCAATTGGACCTTATTCTTATTTTCCCTCTACATCTAAGTCAATTCTGGCATATTACAGCCATCTACATCAATCAAGAGATAATCGCCTATATTAATATACAGAACTTATCTACATGGTTTACTACAATAAAATTAACACACCACCACTATGACATCAAATGCAGCAAATTTTTAGATTCTGAGAGAATACGACAAAAAACTAGATATCAACAGCCTCCACTAAAAAAGTGGTAAGCAGTATAATTGGAAAAAAAATAAATAAATAAAAGTGTGTAGTTTGATATGGCATATGAAAGTAAAACCTAAACCCAATAAATAGTTATCCATAAATACCTGTCCTCCAGTAGTCCTTGAAACAATAGAGATGGAAGCAATGTCTACATAAGATTGGGTAGTGATGAATAAATCCACACAAACCTAAACAACCACCAATTTAAGAATCAATTATCAACTGAACTAATGTTCAAAGAGAGCTTCAGCAAGTAATCATTGAAAATATCCCAATAGAAATTCTTGAATTTACCAAAACAAAAAAGGACTTTGAGTTTACCTGGAACTCAGCAAATTCAATAGCAAATTCTTTGAACGTCTTATCAGCAGGCTGGAGCAATCTTTGGGCTTCCTGCAAATAAGGGGAAAGTTTAACCAAGAAAGTGGTGAAATTATAAAAAGAATAGTAATGAAAGCCAAAGTTGGAACCAATAAGACAATCACAAATTACAATTAACAATTGCTATATGAACAATCACCAGAAGCAAAAGCAATAATGAATGCAGATAAGGACTTTTGTTGTAACTTGAAAAACTATACAACATCAACAATGTCGGAGCCTTAATCCCAATACATTAGAGTCGGATACATGAACCAATATATCAATTCCAATGGTCGTCCACATGAATTTTTCTTCTCCATTCATTCGGATACCATCTCAATTTGAAAGTTTAGATCTTTCACATTCTATTTCACTCATGTCCTTCAAGTCATCTTTGGTCTTCCTCACCCTCATTTTAAATCTCTTGAGCTTCAACTTTCTATTTTTCTTATTAGTTTGATGATACCTCATGTTTGCACATACCCAAACTATCTTACACAATTCTCTTTCATCTTCTCTCAATAATGCAACTCCTAAATCTTCGTATTCTTTCCCTCAAGGTATGACACTCATCCATCTAAGTATTCACATTTCTGCTATTCTCATCAGCCTACTATAATCCTTGCTAAAATCCCAACATTTGATCCATCTAGTAGTGTTTGTCTAATGATAGTTCGATAAAAAGTGTCATTTAGCTTTATTTAAGCTATAAACACAACCTAACAAAGGTAAAGTATCCCCAACCAAGCGCCCAAAAGCTCAATTTTATCAACATAATTCCACCAAAATACAACAAGAATGATAAGAAAAATGAGCTAAAATTCTCATTTTAGGCATAAACATTCGGAAGAAATAAATTGAATTGACATTCCGAAAAGTTAATTGTGTAAGATGGCTAAAAGAGCATATATGAAGCCATGAATGTTATAGGTTGCACTGTTGCAACTATCAGACATGCATTACTATAATGCACAAAACAAGTTATAAGTAAAAGCCAATGGTGGAATCCTTTTGCAGACAAACAAAAGTTCAGCAAAAACAAGCAATCATCTTATAACATGAGCCTCCATATGTCAATAAATTCCTTCGAGTTGGGGGGGAGGACATTCATGACAACGTTTAGCTATTGCCCTTAATCTTAATCTGCCACATAATAACTTCCTATTAAGATTCTTAGTATTCATTTTACAATTTACAACAGTGGAACAAACAAAAATCATAGCACAAACTACAAACACATCACTAATAATGCTACATTTTGCCACACAATGCCACAACAAGCCTACGACACCAAACATAAATTCTACTGTTGAAGCATGCCTCGAGCTAGCCAACCAAAAACATAATAATCCTCTTTCTAAAACACTGCTAGACTAATCAACTCCACTATAATATGAAAGTCAAAATTATGATCTCACACATTTACCAAATCCTACCATCTAATAGACCCTTAATCAGCTAGATGCTTTCATTAGACTTGAGATAATATATGGAAGCCATGAGCTCTCAATTGATGATTGTAAAGCTTCAAATAGAACAACGGCAAATTTCAAGACTTTCCTGAACATTCAATGGGTTCTACCTATTATGCACCTGTCATGAATCGGGACAAAGGGTCCAAGGGTATTATCGACATTTCATATTAATTAGTGTTTGTACTTTGTAATTAGATTAGTTGTTATCTTTTAATTGTCTTTTGGGGGCTTAGGCTATATATAGAGCCACCCTTGTAATAATTCTTTAGCTTTTGATTAGTGATTAATAAAGGAAGTGTCCTTTTTGGGAGTTAGTGGGCAGACTCGAAGTGTCCATCTATCGATTTCGGTACCAGGTCTTGGTCGATCTATTACAGCACCTTCCCCTCTTTAATTTGATCATACCAATCTACTGACCCCTTGTTGAGTAAGCCCATCATGTTAGAAAGCTCAGTGCTGGAATTCTAGCATTCACATCTAAGCTGCCACTAGAGCATCCAAATTCTGTTATTTTATGTTAGTTCAATAGACTTGTTTTCTTCGCCTTAAATTAATGAATTTGCTAGTATTTTAATTTCAATCATATTTGATCAAACCACGCCAATCATACCAAAGACCACACCAGACTTGATCTGATCACCTTAATTTTGGGGAGCAGAGAACATAGACATAGCCATTAAGATACCAGAGAATAAAACTATGCAAGAGAAAAAAAATTATGTTATTAGAAACATGATCGTAAATATTGCTGAAAGTTACCTTATCAACAGAAGTGTTAGATCCACCTTCTGCCACCCTAGCAGAAAGTGCACCAATGCCAACTGATGGTAACACTGCAAAGAAATTTTCGACACATCAATAAGCTAAAAATATATAATTCAAGAACTGAGGTATCAAGAGAATGTCTGCACAGAAAATCCAATTTATATATAGTTAAATCAACACAAACAACATTTATATATTAAGTACAAGTTTGCTAAGAGTACTCGAGGAAAAATTTATGTGTAATACAACCATCAACACAAGCACTGCCAGAAATTGTTAGGTAATCAAATTTAGGCAGTTTTGGCCTTTCCTTGCAATCGCACCATACTCATATTAGTCAAAGGACAGACAATGTCTTATATACAATTGATGCTTATCCTTTAAATCAGAGTAACCATCATCCGCAGAAATATGCCTAGGAAAAACGCAACACACACATTGCATGGACAAACATAAGACGTTGATCTCTAGGAGTCCAAATAAATAGGGTTTCAAATAGTGAGAGGAAAACCAAATCTCAATGCATGAATATGATTCGAGACTTGCCTGACTGAAAAACCAAAAGTTTTCCGCCAGTACTCTTCATTGCCAAAAATGCAGCCTGAAACAAGAAGAGACATAACTTACAAACCCAAAAACAACCTTTAATTTAAATTTCAAAAGAAATTCCAAAGATATGATATTGTAGATTCTTTTTATCACCATGAGATGTATTTATCCTTGATAGAATTACTTGTGAAGGCAAGTGTAAATATAATTGCCGTAGAAAAGTAGGGTTAGCATTAGATAGAGAAGTGTGCGCAAAAAAAACTTGATTTAATTCTAAATAAGCTAGTTTTGGGAAAAATGCAACTACAAGTCTACAACAAAAATCCATGTAAAAATAAAAATGAACATGTTGCTAAACGGAAGAATGGAAAAGTATGGAGAGTATTCTTGAAAATAATATCTTTTACTAACTTTGTTGAGTTTTCTAGATTAGGGCCAAGTCTTCTAGAACAAAAATTTGGGGCTTATCTGTACATACCGCACTACATAAACTTTGCAACAAAAAGTACACCTTTCCCACTACTCTTCCTTCTCTTTGCTACAAATTGAGTTCTCAAAGCACGATTTATCTACTCAATCGAACACTTTCAACTACAACCCTCCTTTTCGATATGGGTGACCCCGACAACAACATTCCATTACCCCAATCCCATAAAGTAGCTCCCACCTAGAATAGGGTTTTGGAGGTCAGAATGTAAGCAACCTTATCCCTAGTCAGTGATAACACTAACAAAACACTTGTTTCCAATAAACCCTTGGAAGCTGACATCATGTGCAACTTCTCTTTAATACAAATATTACCAATAACCTTTAGTACAAAAAACTTTCTTAATAAGAACCAAGAGGTCATCAGTTTAAATAAATTGTGAGAATGGACATTAGAAAAATGAACGTTGAAATCCAATGTACATAAATTAGAATCTTCGATTATTCCAACAAGAAGAAAATCGAATCTACTCACGTATGTGATTAAACAAAACAAAACTTCTTGGAACGTAAAGTAAACATCATTAGATGTATGACACCAACCTTCATTGCTGCACCAAGAGCTGAATCTGCCGTTTTATTAGTCTCAAACATGGTTGGAATGCTTTCCAACAATAACTCCACATGCTGACGGCACTTGAGATCAATGACGAAATGCCAAATTTAGGTCAACAGTAACATTAATTGGAATAGTTGACATAATGATTTAATCAATAGCCTACCTCTGAAAGCGGAACTATCACATCAGTTTCAAGAGGTGTATAAACATCTTGTACATCAGGAACTATGAGCATTAATGGCTGCAATAATTTTTCCAAAATTAAGTACTATTTAGCATTCAATACAAACAAAAGACCAGCAACCAATAGATATTTTATGCTATATTTTCTATTTATGTCAAGTATAGAACAAATAAGCAAGCAATACAATAAGAATTAGAACGTTGAACAAATAAATTGAGTGATCATGAGTTCCCTATATAAACAGTAAAATAACCTAAAATCTTATGTATACTTCCTCCTGCACCTGCCTGAAACAACACGAAAATGGAATGATAAAACGCAACATAAAGGAGGAAATATGAATAAAAAAAGTTTTTTTAGTAATCAACAAAAATAGAGTTCCAAAAAAGTTTTATCTATCTACTATTTGATGAATACATGATCCTCGCATGATGGAAGCCTTCAACTACTAAAGTAGGGTCTGAACAACAATTATGAACTCCATGCCAAACAAAAAGGCAAAGATTCAATGAAAAACAACATAAAAATGTGTACAGCATAGCACACCTGCTGTGATGCACGCTTCAGGTTGTAAAAATGAATTGTGGAATTAAATGTTGCAATTCCCACCATAGTTCTCGGACCAACCTGCAATATATTATATAATAAAGCAAAACAATCTTTACAAAGTGCAATCACCAGACACCAACGCACGAACAGTTACGCTTTAGAAATGCTTCAACGAAACACAATGAAATAAAATCAACACAAAAACAAAAATCAACACAAAAATAGAATATCTAGGGTAAAAAAAATTAAAAAAAAAAAAGTTTTGTAAGAAAAGAAGAGAAGCAAACCCTTGGCTATCTCAAGCAAGAATCAAAGAGTAGTAAATTCCCTTCAAACTGAACTCAATTGAGAATAATCTATAGATAAAAATTCTATCTTGGAAGAAAATAAAGAAGTTACAAAAAAATTCTTGGCAATCACCATGGAACAAAAACTCGGTCGTTCCGTTATATAACGGCCGGTCCGGTTCATTATGATAATTCAGTTCATTATCATTATTCATCAAGTGAAGCATCAAATTATGACAACTGGAACTCAAATGATTATGACCAATCATCTTATAACTTTGATTATAATGAAGAACAAGAACGTCATCGCCACTCGTTCTGGTGGTGATTATGTATTACCACATACAGTGCATTGTATTATATTATTTTGTAATATAATTTAGTATTTTAATTATTTATTATTTTACTATTCATGATTGAATTAATTTATATTTATGACTTAGTAATATTTTAACTAAAATAATATTTAAACTAATTAATGATTTTTAACAGTTAAACGTAAACAAAATAATAACCTAATAAATTGAATAATTATCCACTAAAGCCTAAAGGTACCATATATAAGGCAATTATGATGATTATGGACATATCATTACATAACAATAGTTGTTCAATTATAAAAATACAAGTATAGGCTCAATTCTCTATTTATGTGATTTTTTTAAAAAATCACACCGCGTCGGCCGCCTTCCGCGTTATAACTTCCGTTACGACCGTTTTCCACGACACCGCATCCGTTTCCGCAAATGTGTCCGCAACCGCATTTTTTTTCCATGATCACAAGTCAACAATGACCAATCTATTATACCCTTAACACAAAAACTAAGTAAGAAATCAACCAAAATTCGCATCAATCCTTGTAACACACCTGAAATACTAACAAGCAAATTAAACACACAAAATGCATGACATTATTGACTAATCGGTCCACCCGTAGTCCCGAGCCGAACTTGATAAGCTAGTAAACTCTTAAAAATCAGGTGGAACCTTTTAAAGCCAACGAGATGTTCATACCCCAAAAGAGTCGAAGTTTAAGATGAAAGCGGGATATTAAGATCAATCTATCTGAATCTGAAGTTTGAACCAGCCAAGTATACAAGATATTCAAGATCCCTTTATCACTTTACAACAATTTTTTCCTTTTGTAATAATAAAATGCTTTTAATTCTATACTCTAATAGTCTTTTTTTTCATATTCTGAATTTTTATTTTTCCCATAAATATTTACTCCTAATCCATGCATACCCTAAAAGGCAAAGAATCCCTCTCTTCATCTAAATCTCTATCCAGAATTTTGTTTGGATTTCATATTTGCCAAGTCAGTTTTATGAGGGAATAATTTCTCATTATTAGCACATGAACTTGAAGTATTAAAATGAGAGCATAACCCTAATAACAGAATTTTGGTTTGCCCCTCTAGTTTGTTATAGTCACATCAATAATGCATTTTATTGTTGTAGTAAAATTGCTAAGAATGAGTGTCCTTAGAACATCAAACATGCAGTAATATATTTAATCACCCCTTGGTAATCACTCTTACAAAGAAATTCCATTGAATGTACATGAGACACACCTTGTCTCTGTTTTGCGAACACACACAAGTCAGAAATGAACAATTAACGAACCCACGGTTTCGAATATTGCGTAACTCCAAGCCTTTCCTTTCCTTTATTCAATTTCTCAACACTTACAAATAACTACAATATGTCCTTCTATAGGCATAAGCCCAAGAACTAAAAATAGAAAATATCAGATATAACAAACAAAACAGAATATATTTGTTTCACAAATATTTTCCTGCCCATCCTTATTAACAAATAGGTTACCCACTCCCTTTTTCCCTACGGTAACATAGCTTAAGTATTTACGGTCCCTTTTTTTCAGTAGCATCTTCCTCTAGGTAAGCATTGACAATACCCCCAGCCAAATTGAGCACCTTGTCCTCAAGGTAAGCATTGGGATAGGCCTTAAAAGTTTCAATTGCATCTTCCCTTTTCACTTCGGATTCTTCAGATCCTCCCCTTATCCCCAACACTTCTTGCGATCGTACCCCCTGTTGTCTCTCCAGTGGGTCATAAGTTGGTTGATGAAACAACTCCCAATCAGCACCTAAAAGTAAAGTAGTTATTGTGTTGTTCACACCCGCAATGTTTTTAAGTTGGAATACAGGGAAGTCCGAGTATACTTCACAACCCATAGGTAGCTCCAACTTCAAAGATATCCTTTTTCCTTTCTTCATCTACATTTGGCGTCAAGTGTTGTTGAGCATTCCTGACGTGAAACTGCAAATTCCCTAGCTTGTCATCCCTTTCTTGCCATAATTGTTCATGCCAAATCTTTGCAGGGTCCTCCCGAATTGCTTGGGTTGAAGTATTCTCCCCATATAGAGCCTAGATTGCCAAGGAATTTTTGTCACCCTTTTTACTGATATGTGTTGTTTATGAGTTTTTAAACAAAATCTCATAAGTTGCTTACTCTGCATCCTCTTTCTCTGTTCCTTTACTCACACTTAAATTCTTCATGTTACTAACAAATTCCCTTCCCATTTTCAGCAAATTGAAAATACACCCCGTTTTCTCTTTCCTCGCGCATCCTAGGAGCTGTAATCGGCCAGATTTGTTCGCTCCGGCCACCTCCAGCCTCGCCGCCTAGCCACCACCGCCCAAATGCCTAGTTTGCCGCCTGTTCATGCCCACTCCACTTGCGGCTTTGTTGGATTTTGGATTGGAAGCCCTGAAAATTAGGGTTTGTGAAATTAAGGTAATTCGCAAATTTAGGGTTTGAGGAATTAGGGTTTTCCTGTTTTAAAGCTGAATTGAATGGATTTTCTTCAACATAACTTTTCCCACAATTCAACCGCCCATCGTTGCCCCTTCCACCAAGCTTGCTGCCCTTCCACATTTTCGTTCTCCACTTCCTTTCAATCGTTTTTGCCCATTCCATTGTTTGCCCCTGGTTATTGAGTCCAAGGTCCCTTACTTCATTCTTAATGTTGTCATTTAATCCCCTCAAAAGAGTCCAATTAAGTACAGCTCCCGGTTCCCACTCAAGATCAGTCTCTCCTTCTCCTGACCGCCACCTATTTTCAGCCATCGTTCCACCCTGCTCCTTTGATTCTCAATGTTCATCGAGGTCGCCTTTCTCCATCCGACTGAAATTTCTAAGTATCTAAGATTTCAATTCTTGCCAATGTTTGATGGGTTTCCGTATGTCTTCCTATTGAAACCAAAGTGAGGCTCCTCCCTCCAAGACTACCATTGTTGCTTCTTTTTTTCTTCTTCACTGAGTCGGGAAATTGTGAAGCACTTCTTGGCCTTAGTCAACCAACCGATCGGGTCCTTCCCATTGAACTTAGGTAAGTCCAACCTTCTACACATCCTATTCCCTCCCTTATTTTCCTTTTCTTGGTTGCTGAAATTGATGGTTCCCTCCTCTTTTCTCTTGTCCTCTTGTTTCTTTTGATCACAATTGAATTTTTGACACTCGATATGACCATTCTTCTCTAACCCTTCCTTCTCCATCTTCCTCATTATTAGCTCCTCACCAATTTGAGCAAGAGTCTTATCAGTGGCCTCCTGTTTCAGCATTATTATGCCCTCCATTGCCCCATTTGTTCAGAAAACGAGTCCCTTATCTTCTTTAGTTCTTGTTCAAATTCCTTCCTATTCGCCCATTCTACATTCTGGCTTTCTCAAATCTTTGTTTTCCGTCTCCTCCACTTGCCTACGGATTGAATTTCCAACTCTCATAATTTGGCCTGCCCCTCAATCAAGTTAGCCAAAGCTCGTTCTATCCTTTCTTGTTTCTTAGAGAATTGTTCAAACCAAGCCAATGTTTCTTTCAATTTTGCCAATTCTTGCTCAGCAACATCCAATCTTTCTTGACTATTCGGGTATCCCATGGCTATCTCAGAAATAATCGCTCTAATACCTTTAGCACACACCCTGTCTACGAACACATACACAAGTGAGAAATGAACAATTAACGAACCCACAGTTTCGAGTACTGCGTAACTCCAAGCCTTTCCTTTCCTTTATTCAATTTCTCAACACTTACAAATGACTACAATATGTCCTTCTATAGGCATAAGCCCAAAAACTAAAAATAGAAGATAAAACAAACAAAACAGAAAATATTCACAAATATTTTCCCGCCCATCCTTACTAACAAATAGGCTACCCACTCCCTTTTTCCCTACGGTAACACAACCTTAGTATTTACAGTCCCCTTTCTTCCACAGGTATGACAGTACAACAATACATAATTGAAACATTTTTGTAAGGTCGAATGAAAAAAAAAATCTTGATTTAGTTTCGAATAAAGATAGAAGCAAATATGTTGTCTAGATAAGCAAAAAGTAGAAATTAAAAAAAGGGGAATTAATGGACTTACTGGTAGGTCAGCAATAACTTGATTAATAGCACTGCAAGCTGCTGCAGTTGCACCAGTTTGTAATGCGTTCATGGATACATCAATAAGGAAGAAAAAGACTGCAGGCATTGGATTACGTACCTGAAAAATCAAGGATAGATAAAACACATTTGTTAATTAGAAGAATCAAGAACACGTAAGTAACTAGTACATATGTAGACAAAGTAAAACAAGAAAAAGGGAACCACAAAACAACTTCCCCACCCACGCCAAATGACATAACAAAACAAAATAAAGGATTACACTAGTAGGAAAGTCTTAAAACAATATCAACAACATCAAAGCTTTAATCACAAAAAAATTGAGGTCTACTTATACTAATATACCAATTCCAATACTTATCCACGTGGATTCTTTTCGCCATTTATTTCGATTTTCTACCATCTTAATCTGTAAGTCTAAATTCTTAATATCACTTTCCACGTGCATTTAGAGTAGAGCTAATTTGTACCAATCAACTATTGGAAAATGGTGTTTAACAAACAGAATTATTTGTTAGTTTGGCCATGAATAAGCTTTTTCTAGTCCAAACTAATGTCTACCAAACATCCCATAAAATTTAGTAGATTCATAGCATAAGAATCACGTCGAAGCAACATTGGAAATAAGATTGATCAAGATTATTTTTCTGAACATAACGTAACTAACCATATAATCTTTGGAAGCAATAAACTCGACGGTTCCTCTACACAACTCAGGCCTTTCATCTGCGTCTCTACGCCGGCCATCAGGCCCTAAATTGCATTGGTAATCATGAGGAGTCCCATCAGTAAAACCTGAAAAAGAACCAAGAGGCTGAAGTGTTGAAAACAAGATCTCATATCAAATAGTTGACATAACTCAAGTTAAGCTTACATTGTCCTAATAGGAGAAATGAACAAGTATTGCAATGATGTTAGCATTCATGATTCAATTTCTTCATAAAAAGAGATTACTCGAGTTCTGAAATGTAATGGAGAAGAGAATAAGTCAAAAAACTACCCCGTATCCCAAGCTTCAAAGTGCTTCACCTTGGACATGAGTAAAACATGGAAAATTGAATGTGAAAGGAAAAATGAAGATTCGAAATAGAACTTATAAGTAAACTTAAATAGTTTGTTAAACATTAAGCTCTTACGTCGACATTTTGAACATAGGACGACATGTTAAACATAAACATAGGACGACATGTTATATCTTCTAGCAATGGTTTTTCAATTGATTCACATCAAAATGTATTGCGAAGTCTAGACTTCTAGACCAACTGATCTATGTTATATAGCTTATTATGAGAAAAACAAATCCATATTTGTTCACATAAGTTCAAACAAGGGTCAATAAGTTCAAATAACGGTTAATAGTCATTAATTTAATAAGTTTTAACAAGGTGAATCCCTTTTTACATATCTATTAAGTTCATAGATAAAGCAAAGCATAACATAATATCGAAGACCATGTGGCATATGCTATAAAGCAATAGACGACAATGATCATCTAATGACTATAATGGAACCTTGTTTTGGCATGAAATTGGAAATTGTGATCCAAAAAAATAAATTCAATTGAAGAATACTCACCACAAAAATTACATATAAATTTTCTTCCTTGATCAATAAATTTTACAAATGGATTTATATAGGCTTTGCATCGTGAACATCGTATTGGACCACTTTCACCAAAATCAACTACCTGCAAGTCCAGTAAAATACACATATAAAAGTATATTATTACTATGTAACTCAGGAAAGCATGAAAGCTCTATTAGTATGCTATTCAAGTGTACATGCCTATGTGAAAAAAATAGATGGTAAAGGAGAGGACAATGAACAGTGCTAAGAAAACTCAGTGAAGAGGGAAAGGACAGGACCATGACTATTAATAGAGCCTCATTACTATGTGTTACGTGTAGAGTCAGTCATGGATGATTTAGATCAGTAATGCAAAATGTATATTGAATTATTGATTGTAACCAAGAATGGTTATAAACTACAATAAGATGTGATACTAGCATTCTATAACTCATCGAAAATCATTTACAAAATATCTCAATGTGCTTCTCTTACCCAACCTCCTCGATTGGTACTATTTTCCTCTAAATCTAATTCCTCCAATTATACTAATTACTATTTGATACCCTTGTAAGCAATGCATGACATGACAATAACCATTCACAGCCTAAATTTTGAGAAGAGAGAAACAACATGACCATGACTATTGACAGAACCTCCTAACTATGCTTGTATTAACAAACAAAATGTAAGCAAAAAATTATCATTCATTTCAATTTTTGTTAACAACGAAGAAAGATCCATGCTTTTCCAACATGTAAGAGCCCTACGCAACCGTACTGTCAATGCTTTTGAGTTTACCACAACTAAAATATAAGTTGAGACAACTATAAACCATCATTATGACTCCACACCCACTTTTTGCTCTCGACGTTATCACTACCATTAAAAATTGCTCCAAAAAGGCAATAGAAACCATGGCAAGTTTTTGTGACTTTTCTTTCACATTCACTATCAACACTAGATTTTTATCATACGTCCCATATAACCTTAATTGCCTAACCATCAAAATTTTTATAAATAATATTTCCCTAATCAAACTATTCCAAAAGATAAATAAGATGTAAAGAAACTTTTTCAATGTTATTTTTTGGAATGATGAAAAGAAATGCATAAATCTATAGGAGCGCTTGAGGTTGCAAGGTATGAGACTTTCCCTAGTAGGACTTTCTCACATACTGGATTAACCTTTTGGAACATGCTCTCCTATTTGATTAATAACCAAATCTTATAATTTAAGGAGATATCCAAATATGCTTCATACATGATCAAACATTGATTTGTTTATTATTTTCTATTTTTGTTGCTTACACCTTGTTTGGATTGAAGAAATTAGAAGGAAATAACGAGGAGGGGATTAGAGGGATATAATTTCCTTTTATGGATATCAACTTTAAAGGGGAGGGATTTAGAAGGAAGGGAATTTGAAAGGATTAAAGTCCTATTATTTTGTTAATAACCAAACCTCTCCAAAAGTTGAAAGATTTGGAAGAAAAAATGATACTTTTCCTCCTTTACCTTCCTTTCCTCTAAACAAACAAGAAAGAATCTCTCAATTATTCTCTCACCTTCCTTTCCCTTCACTCATTTCCCCTTCTCTTCCTTTCCTTTCCCTCTTAAATTTTTAATCCAAACAAAATATTAAAGGTAGAAAATTATGATTCACATTCACAATTAAAATTGGGTTGAGTGGGAGCATCTATATGATAACTTACATCTTAAAGTTGTTTGACACTTTTATAAATCATTAAATCCTCTCAATCCAACACACAAGTCAATCAATTTTCTACATTATTGTCAACTATGTCTATAACCACCCAGCATATCATGTCCAACCATGAGAAATTGACTTTCACTGTCAAGAGATAGTTCTTTGGGGGCAAAAAGTATTAAGGAGTTAAATATATACAATTTAAATCATTCTAATGGCATTTATTGTCTTTAAAACATGAAATCCATTCGTCAAAAACATCAACCAAAAAAAATTGGCACGTTACCTGGATAGCCTCTTCGGATGGATGCGGAAGTGCTAATGGTTGAACTAATAAAGCTAATTGCATCCCTGAAGTTCCAAGAAGGTCGGAAGTACAAGGTATCTGCAAATAAGCGAGACTTAGGCTCAACATATACGGAATCAAAACAAGGGTTGCAATTTCAATTCCAATGTTATTGTATATAACCTGATTAATGGTACACCTCATGTAGCGAGGGCTACAATTTCCAGTGTCCTTGGCAACGTACTCAGTTGTAGCAGCCTGCCACAAATTAATTAAAAAAGAACTCACAACATAATGATCAAAAAAAATACATTTAAGTTTTCCTTTTCATCAGATGATTAGATAAGAAATATTAAATTCACTGATAAGGAATGTCAACATCAAGTTATAATCAATAAATTAACAATCCTCTTGAGCTTTCCAGTAGTTAGTAGATGGTATGCATGTAACCAACATACAATTAAAATAGTCACTTAACAATTGAAGAGCTAAGTTTATATCTAACCCTCACTTGCCCATAGAAAAAGATTCATTAATTAAGACCATTGTCACATGATTCATTTATCTCCTTGCATATCACGAATAAAAAAAGGAGATTGTGGTTGGTTGAGTTATTTTAGGCTCATTTCCAGCAAATTACGAATTCAAAAAGTGAGTTAAATAGTGAATTATGTTACAGTGATTAAGATAATTTTTGTTAGCATGTGGATGAAAGAAAACAGTAAGTGTTATATTTTAAATGAAGAAAAGCATCCTATTAAACAACAACAATAACAATGTTAGAGTTTTAATCCTAAATTGGAGTTAACAACATCCTTTTGAACAAGTTGAAAAAAAAAGGTAGACCAGAGACAAAACTACTTGGAGGCTAAGTTCTTGTTCTACACCACGGGTAGTTATCTTAGCCATAATTACTATTTTGCCTTTGTGACTGTTACTTATATTTCATGTTTATAATAAGTCTATTTATTTTTCTTGTCTAAGCTAGTGTTTATTTTCATTTGCAGATGAACTCTTTTAAATAGAGTATGGTCAACCGTCTCTTCTATCCTTCTTAAATCCTAATCGTAGCTTCAATTAGTGGGATGTACTGAAATTGATGATGATAATAATGATGATGGGCAAAATGAGATTCAAACTAAATACAAATTTGCAGCTATGAGTTATAAAGCACTAAATGAAATGCCTATATTCTATTTGAGTCATACAGAAAACTTGGGGAAAAACATTTGCTTCATTCAACTGTGAAATAACCTTTAAGAAACATGTTTGGTCGAGGTATTGGTTGCTATTTGGAATAGTGTTCTTTAAGGTTTAAAAAAGAGAACAAATGCTATTATCAAATTATTATTACAAAATGCAACTAGGAGAGAAATGGGAGAAATTGAAAAAGAAAAAAGGACATAAACCTCTAATGATTAAACAAGACAAGAATCAATGTATCCTAACCATATAAAGCAATATAATAAAGTAAAGAATACCGGAGGAAAAGTGGCCTGATTTCCAACCCGTGTTTCATGCACGACAACAGATGAATTTGGAAGGGGACGCGGAATTTGATTAGGATCAATCTTTGATGGCCCAGTCTGACTAATAGCAGACATTGCAGCCGTGGTTTGAGTTGATCCTGGTGGCAGCATACCATACATCCTAGGGGGTTGCACAGAACCAGGCATCGAGGAAGTCACCTGAAATTTTAAAAACCGATTTTATAACAGAATTACAGAACAAAAGGGGTTACTTGAAGTTGAAATAAATGCATTGAAATGATAAACCATGCAACCTAGAAGAACGGTTTAAAGATTGTAATGAGAAAGAAAATCAGAAAGGTACAAGTAACACATAAATCCATACAAAAAATACCAATGCAAAAAAAATATGAATACACTTTGAAGACACACTTGCTTGCAAAGTCACAGTTATCACAGGAAAACACATAGGCAAATCACTTTTAGGATCCAACCTTCAAAAACCCTCCAGTATTTCTTGAATGAAGAAAAGTGGCAGTTTACTTCAAAAACAGAAAAAGTCTATGTATTATCCAAGTCCTCTAACGGCCCGTTTGGTTAGTGATACTAAATGATGGTAATGGGAATGATTTATAATGTAAAATTTCATCAGAAGTTCCATATCATTCCCATGGTAATGAAACTTTGATCACAAAAGAGCTTTTTGTTTACAAATTTCCATTAGCACCTAATACCACCTCTCCCAATGGTAATGCATTAGAATGAATTTTATGAAGAAAATAAGAAGATTAGAATCGGACAAGCATGGCCACCAAGGTAACCAAGAGATTTTGCAACTAAAATTACAATAGTTTTCATTCCTATTACCACCGTTTATTACCACCTACCAAACGGGTCGTAAATCCTTTAAAGTTCCCCCTTCCTACCACAACATATTGAGGCCGCACCATGCATGCCCAAACCATACTGACCAGTTGTCCTTCACATCCCTTTATATGGAAAAATATAAGTTGCTTTGCATACTACGTACTCTAACCATCCCCATATTTGCCAGTACACTGAATTAGTTCCATGTTTCAACAATTTACATGGAAGAAAAATCCGATAATCGTCTAAATTGAAGACAATTTCATTTTGTCTATTTGACCAATCAAATCATCTGAAAGAACATCCATATGCTACCTGAAACCTCTATTCTAATTCCTAAAGTGAGCCTCACAAAAGCTTCCTATCCTTCTTCAAACTTGTTGGTCTTCTTCCCCATTTCAATTTTAAATCAAATCAAAAACGAAATTGAAAATAAAATTTTATAGATACTTCAAATTATGCTCCAAGGGAAAGAAATGTTTGCATTAGTAAATAGTTATAAAAAGGCAATTGTTTTAAGGAGGAATCATTAGTGTAATTAAGACTCTCAACGTCCAAGTCCAAGTGAAATGCAATAGTACATTGGAATAAATAATAGATATAGTATTCTTGTTTTATACTACTGTAAAAGAAATAGAATCTTTCCTTTTTGTCATATTTAGAACATCACATATTTTGCAGGAAAGCACAAATCCTTGAACGTTAAAGACATCGAACTGTGCAGGACTGCAGGCACTAAGCACATACTAAAAAAGAGGAGAAACAAAGCTCCCAAACAAAATAAAATAGTTACAGAAAGCAGAAAAATGCACTATCCTTAACTCTCACCTGGTGAAGAGGAGGAGGTTGCACACCAAAAGATCCTGAAGGAGGTGATGCACCCCTAAATGGTGATGGAGGGGGCCCAACTGGGGGCTGTTGAAGGCCTCCTGGAGCTGGAAATTGAGACCCATTCAGTACTGTCCCAGTCGAAATCATTGGAGGTCCGTTGTTTACGAGGCCTGGAGCAGCAGTCGGAGGAGCAACTTGACCAGTAGCACTTGGGGGCGATCCAAAGGCACTAAGATGCGCCAGCGGAGGAGCCACAAGTTGAGATCTGGGAGGTCCACACGTAGATGCTCTGGGAAGAGTGTTAAGTTGAGAAGGAGGTATAGATGCAAAGGGCTGATGTTGTGCACCCGAGGGAGGAACACCAAAGGGTCGACCAAGTACCATACTAGGTGGAGCCAAACCACCTACCGCAAAAGGAGCTTGGAAAAGAGGTCTAGATGCAGAGGGTTGAGGTTGCACACCCAGGGAAGGACCACCAAAGGCTCTACCAGGTACCATATTAGGTGGGGCCATTGGTCCTGATGAAACTGATGTGGCAATAGATGCTACACCTGATGGTGGAGGGCCAGGCCTGGGAACAGGTGAAGGCCCAGGAAAAGCAGATGGAGGGAAATTAGGGGCCTGGACGAAAGGTGGAGGCGTAACAGGTCGAGAATTTGGATCCTGATTGATGTGGAAGTTCTGGAAATTTTGCAATAATGACGAATCAGAAGCCGTATTCATATTTGGTGTATAATTCGGGGGTGGTGGTGCTGAGTGCGAGTTGTTGGGTCTAGGTGCCCCGGGAGTTACAGGAGCAGCCATTTATTCAAATCAACAAAGCTCAAATTCTTAGCCCCAGTAATCAGAAACTTTTCCAGAAGCTCTAATATCCACCTGAGCATTAGGAGAGAAAAACATAGCTTCATCAATTTCAATTAGGACAATCAGAAATACTTATAGTTTGTTAAAATAAATAGAAGATACAAAATCCATGTTCGAATCTGCTCGACTCAAAGATTTGCCATTTAATATTGTGTTTTAGTTCATTCAGAAACTCCAACATTTAGGAATGATAAGCTAAAGAAGATTGACCAGGATGTCTTAGATACAATTTTGTGTATATATAATCTGCCACTTCTAGCGCACTAGCAGCATACAAGTTTACTAGTTTCTTTTCAAACAACTGACATTTTCCTTTAGCTTATACATAATGTTCATGATTGCTTCATTTACTTGTAATAAATTAACAGTGAACATTTAATCTCGGAAAATGAAAGCAACTATGCAAGTAAGTTTTATATACTTACCAATCACAAAATAAACTTTGCGGCTGAACATCACAAGAAAAGACGTTGAATTACAAACAAAAACATAAAAATGTAAAACATAAATATATGCAAAATTTAACGAATGTAACGAGAGCTAAACAAATTTATGTTCAATTCATCACCATCATAGAAGCAAAGCAAAGAATACTATAACAATCTGTATCCATCAGATCAAACATACACGTCGAAAATTCAACCAAAGGAAAGCTAACGAGAGGAAATTGACCATGAAGATAAAATGAAACTCAATTACAACTACAATAATTCATGATAAAATTGATCCATCAAATTACCTTGACGTCGCTGGATAGTTCGGCGACAGCGACCATCAGAAAGGTCAAGTCGCTGGGAAATTGGAGCGAGAATCAGATAGAAAAAGAAAAACGTAAGAATTCAATGGTATGATGAAGTACCCAATTTTAGTGTTGATTCGGGCATTCGGCTAACCGGATCATCAATTTCACATCCATACTATTCGGTTTTATTGAATTTACATCGTGTTGATGCGGATTGATGTTTGAGTCGAGTATCAATCGGATTTAGTTATTATTGGTCAATATTGGTTTGGTTTTATCGGGTATAGATTAAGCTTCGAACCTTACTATTTGATTAGGAACTATTTATAAATAAACTACTAAAGAAAATGGTTAACTACAAATCAATTGATGAATTTAACACATGTATTTCTATTTTTATTTATTCTGTTAAGGACTTAAATTTTAATACTAACTTTTCAAATTGGTTTTTCAACAATGTCGTGTAGCTACTAGTAGTAAATGAGGTTGTTAAAAACAGGTGACTTGAATACACCATCAAGGATGTGCATTAAGATGTACATTAAGGATGTGAATTAAGTAAATAAGTTTAATATGTGTTAATACATGAACTTATGAATGCATTGAAGGAGAGACGTAAACAAGAGTGTAATGATATACTCTCTTCTATTCACACAAAAAGGGACATTTCTGTTTGGGCCAATTCACACAAATTTTATTTTTATTCTCACCTTTACAATTAATTTAATCAATTAAAATATCTAACTACCCCCACTTTTACTACTTTCAATACTCAACTACTACTTTTACAATTAATTTAATCAATTAAAATACCCTACCATTCCACTCTTAAAAATCGTGTCCAACCCAATAATCCCCTTTTGTGTGAATAGGAGGGAGTATATAATAAGGCGTGATGAATGTTCATAATGAGGAAGTGCAAAAGTATCGAATCACATAACAATATGCTTGAACAAGACATCAAAAGTATGCAAATTGTCTTGAACGAGATTTTTTTTGGGTATGAATTGGGGTTTCAAAATGTAAATTTTTGAATAAATTGAAATCGGATCAATTTCTATTAAAAAATCAATGGTCAACACATAATTCCTTTTCTATATCTTTTCGTTTTATTTCTATCCCAGTTTTTTATTTGATTTCTTTTTTTTTGGTTTTTTAATTATTTTGCTTTTCATCAAATATTAATCCTTGATTCTTGTCTCTTGCAATAAGCGGTGTGTTTGTGGTTGTTAATCGAATGAAATACTTAGTGTTTAGCTTTCTAATTTTATTTCATGTTAGTGAAGCCAAATGAAACAGCCCAAACGAACACATACAGTGTAATAATACTGTTTACTAAGCACAACGGAAGACTCATAGAAGTCTAGGCTGAATCCAACCTGTGGCTCGATAGCTACAACAAACAAATATCAGAGTATTTTAAAAACTTTTTACATAATTAAGTAAATACCTATTTACATAATATTATGAAATTATTACAATTTAATTTTACTAATATCTAATTTTACAAAATGTATTTCAAAAAGAAGTTCTCGCCTCGCACATAACACATAATACATGTAGGCATCGTCTCCACAACAAAGCTAACCTGAAAATGGATCTATCCCCCGTAAGGAATAGGCCCCATCAAAGACTGTCAACAATTGAATTGTTGAGTAATCCAACAAACTATTACATTTATATACAAGTCATTTACAAACATCTCCAATTTAATCCTTTGCTCATTTGGTATCTCCTCATGAAACAATAATATATCAAAACCCGAACTCTTTTAAAGACCGTTTGGTATTGACATAAATACGACTAAGAATCTTTGGTTCATAGTGAATCAAAACACGGCTATAACTTTACAAGTCAATAGCAAAAATCAAAATACGGCTATTACTTTACAAGTAAATAGCGAAATCAAAATACGGCAAAAGAAACATATGATTTCTTTTGCGAAACAAACAAAACTTTATTTACCAAACGTATTTATTCAAAACTCATATTAAAACAAAAATATAACACAACTTTAAAACGTGGGAATATAGTGGACCGTCAGGAAGTAGGCTTGACCTAAATCCTGAGAATACGAGTGATCTTCATCACCGAAATACAGTTCTTGCAAGAACGAAACGGGATCGGGGGCTCGAGGCCGATCCGAAAAGCATTACCTATTATCAAGCTATAGGATTTTACAATAATCCGGATATAAATATCCATTGCCAATTCCCAAAAACGGACATTTTTCAATGTCGAACATTTCAATATAAAACGAATCAATAAATCACTTGATTTTCTTTAAAATCAATAATCATAACTCAGTTTCATAGTACAGCTATGAACATACAAAACATATTTTTGATCAAAGATTATAAGCAAAGTCAAACAGAGTCAAATTACAAAGTTTCAAACATTAAAAATTATACGATTTTGCTCAAGTATCATTACCAGTAATACCACACATTATATAACATAACTTGAACTTTGAAATACTTAAATTAAATTTAAAAGATAATAGTGTTTGTAGAATTACCTTTGAACAAATTTAATTTCCACACAGTGACACAAAACTTGAAGACCTAAAACCAAAAATCCACTGCAAATGCTAGTTCTTCAATGGCTACTTTGATGGACCTCAAAATGGCTCCTTGATACTACTTCAATTATTCCAACAAAAAGACTTTCTAAAACCTAACACACAACAATTTTAAGGTCAATATAATGGTTCTTTAACGCTTAAATTAACATACAAATAAATAGGATGAAGATGAAGAAGTTTGAAACTTATTGTAACACAAAGGAATGGAAGATGGTGAGGACTATTTGAATTCTTCAATCCCAACAATATCTACAATCTATATATAACACCACTTCAAGAATGGTTAATGACCCTAAATTGATCTCGAATACCCAATAAATAACCTTAAAGATCCAATTTATTTCGTAGTTTCTAATCCACTTTATAAATTCCGTATTAGTATCATATCAGGACACCTATTAGTATTCTGGTCATAACTTCCTCATAAGAACACGTATAGAGGCGATACAAGTGGCTACGCGACCCTGATTCAGAGCTCTATAATTCTTATCAAGACACCAAAACCCAGAAACAATCAGAACGACCCCAAAAATGGTAAAACAGAGAGCTTAGTGTCGATTTTTCTGGACAGCCTGTTAGTATTTCACTATTTTAAACATAAATGTCTCATACGAACTCATTTTGGGGCGATTGAAGTGCCCACGCGACCGCAACTGGAAGCCCTACAAATCTTATGAAGACAACAGAACTCAAAAATGGCCAGAAGATACTCGAAATCAGTCGAGAACAAAGTGGACAGAATCTGGATTTTAAGAATTACTTTAAATGAACTTTGTTTTTAAACTTTGAAGATAATCAAAACCTCAAATTGTAACCACTAATCAAATACTACCCCATGAATTATAACTCAAAAAGAACCCCAATAAATCCAACTTCAATACTTTAATTAATTACACAATTGATATAAAAATTAAACCCAAATAACCATTTAAATAATCAACATTCAACAAGAACCCAAAACTTGATAAGAAACTCGATTTTTATACTAGAAACCTAACTTGATATTATAATCAAAATCACCTAAATATATCTAGTTGATACTCAAACTATAACCCAACAACAAGATCATAATCACCCAAGTTCAACATGAAGTTTAAACTCAATAATCTTGACAATAATTTAGTCATTACAAACTCAAAGCATAATAAATTAGATTTTCAACAATAAATAATATATTGAATCATAATCATAGTCATAGATCAAATAAATTTGATACATAAAATAAATTACTCAAAATCAATCTTTAAAAGCTTTACTAATTGTATCTTACCTCTTTATGATCGATTATCCATTAAAATATGATATATAATCTTTTTGAAATCCATGGATGAATCACCTCTTCAATGTTCAACTTCATTATCTCCCAATGGAACTTCAATTCACTATTTTTTCTCAAATCAGAAACCCTAACTTTAATATCACTAACAAGACATGAACTTTACCAAAAATAAAGTGGTGAGAAGGGGGTGACTGAGGTGGCGGCAAATAGAGGTGTCGGTTTCGGGCGGATGTCGTTCGGTTCGGTTGTATTTCGGTTTGGCTGTTTTTCGGTTGCGTGTTACGACGGGTCACACTCGGGTCGGGTCGGTTAGTCACGGTTCAGTTGAAGATCGGTTATTCGAACTATCGGGTTAGCATCGGTTGGGTGTCGGTTGAAGTTCGTGTCGGGTGTTAATCGGTGTCGGGTTGTCATCGGTTAATAATTGGTTCGGTTTTGTCGAGTACAGATCGGGTTCGGGTTTTAATTACTATCAGCTATGTACTACTAATTACTATCGATCGAGCCAATATCAAATTAGGTTGTTAGTCATTTTTTAATTGATGACAAGATTCCCTTTACTTGAGGCAAAATAGTTAAAATGTAAATCAACTAGTGATCACTATTACTTTGTTACTTTTACTTGTTTGACTGGAAATTAAAATTATAAAGTTCTATCAATTTTCATCTAATACGATTATATACATTGACCATTGATTATTAACTCTAAATATATGAAACCAAGTATTTATAACATTTAATTTCTTAAAATATCTATCACCCTATTAAATTAAGTAATAATATGATTGAATATGAGTCTATTATTCTTCTATGTTAAAAATTGGTTCAGGTTTAAAGCAATTCGATCCAAAATGT
Organism: Amaranthus palmeri; assembly: GCA_019776075.1. Taxonomy (NCBI): domain Eukaryota; kingdom Viridiplantae; phylum Streptophyta; class Magnoliopsida; order Caryophyllales; family Amaranthaceae; genus Amaranthus; species Amaranthus palmeri. The sequence goes on along the minus strand of JAAKBH010000618.1, from coordinate 57,846 downwards.
TTCGGGTTTAGTCGGTTTTTGACGGATCGAGTTCGGTTTCGAGCATGATTCGGGTCGAATATGACTCGGGTCGATCATTTTTTGTTCGGGTATCTCGGTTAACGGTTATGTGTCGGTTGCAAAAATCGGTTACAGTTCAGGTTCAATTTTCCCATTTTCGGCTGTCAATCGGTTCGGGTACAACTTTGGTTCGGGTATTGTCGGTTCGATAAACCTAAAAAAGGAACACATTTTCGGGTCGGTTTACTTTCGGTTTCGGGTCGGGTTTTTGGGTCGGGTCACTTTTGAACAGCTCTAGCGGCAAAGGTGGCGCATCAGTGGCCGCGTGTGTGGAGGCATGATGGTGGACCGGTGGTAGAGATGATTGATAATGGAGTTGAGGGATGAGGGATGATGGGAGCTGAATTTTGAGTTTGGTTCTGTTTTTCAATATTTTTTAAGTAAATGAAGGAGGATGATGATATTGTCAAAGGTTTGACACCTCATACATTTACTTGTCTAACCATGGCATACTTAACCTTTTATCCTATTTTCTTTTACCAAATTTTCATCGTATAATTTAATTTTGTCCCAAATATAATATAATTGATATCCTTTAATAATAAAATAATATTTTGAGTCCTAATAAAATAACATACTTAAAATTTAATATCCAAATTAACTTAATTTATTACTATTAAAGCTGTCTCACCAAAGATGAGGTTTTTAATCATTTCTAAAAGATAAGTGAATGATTAATGAATGTTTAAAGGTTTAAAGGAATATGATTTCCGTAAGAGAAGTTAGGGGAGAGGGTTGTATATGAGTATGAAGCAATGAAAAACTATTTAATTTTTATTGCACTTTATGACTGCATGATATTTTAATGGTGGATAAAACCTTCCATTTTGGGTTGTTTCTAATTTGTTTTGTTGTTTTGTTCTAGGTCATTATTGGTGTTGTGTTTGAGAGGAGTAAGGATTACTTTTAAGTTTTTGTATTGGAGTAGCTTCAAGGGTCCTTCCTGCTGCCTTTAGAGGTGTTGCACTACTGATTGAGTGGTCTAGGGCTTCTACTTTGCTGCACTGCTTATAGAATTAAAGTTGGTATTTAAAGTATCGAAGTTGGTATTTAAAGTATTGAAGTTGGTATTTGGAGTTGCCATTATAACATATTAAACATTTCAAGAAGCAACACAAGAAAAGACATGGATCGAGGCTATAACATAAAGAAATCAAAATGATCGAGAAGAATCACACATAGGAGCTTGTAGACAAGCCACAAGACAAGGAAGTTATCGGATTCAAGTGGGTCTACAAGGTGAAAACATGACGATGATGGCTCCATTAACAAGTACATAACAAGGCACGTAGCAAAGGGATATGCGCAACAACCATGAATCGACTTCAACAAAACATATGCACCAGCTGTCCGCATGGAGACAATCAAAACAATCCTGGCATTAGTATCACAACATCAGCTACCACCCTACCAGTCTTTCAGCTCGATGTCAAATCAGCATTTGTAAATGGAGAACTCGGAGAAGAAGTGTACGTTGAGCAACCGCAAGAATACGTCATCGAAGGCCAAGAAGACAAAGTATATCGCCTTAGGAAAGCTCTCTACGGACTCAAACAAGCATCCCAAGCATGGAACAACAATATCAATAATTATCTTCTCCAACGTGGTTTCATGAAGAGTCCGAGTGAACCTTCACAATACATCATGACGCAAGGTACAACTTTCTCATTTTATGCATGTACGTGGATGATCTAATCTATACAGGCACGCATCCAACAATGACCGAAGAATTAAAAAAAGGCTATAAGGGTGTTTCGTAAAAGAGATGATTGAGGGTTTTTAGCTTATTGGGTGAATTAGCTTATTAGATTGGTCAAACAAGCTAATAAAAGTGTTTGGTAATTGAGCTGATTGAAACAACTTGTTGAAGCTAATCAGCTCTTTTGCTACCCGCTGCAAAACCCAGCGTTTTCAATGAGTGGGTTGCTTAATTATTTTGTACTCCCAAGAATACCCTCCTATTATGCCATTAAGTTGGGACTTTAGTGCTTTTATTATTTCTAATTTCTAGAAGATCATTTCTCTCTATAAGTTATCTTCCTTCATTTTTTTTGTTTTCTTAATTATTTGTTATTTATAATTGTTTGTAATTTAAGTTTGGATATTTGTGTTTATTTTTAAGTAATTATACATTTTTTTTATTTATTTTCAATTATTAATTTAAATTTGTAAAAAGATTCTAATTAATCTTTTAAAAAATACAATACTTCTTAATAATTATCATAAATAAATCATGATAAAAAGTTAACTAAAATTGTTTACATATAACTTATTAAAATTTAAACAAATACTCCTATAAACTTAGGATTAAATTTAATCAATAATTTATTAAAATAGAGATAAATAAGCAAATACTCCTACAAACTTAGGATTAAATTTTTCATGTCCATATATGTCTTTTTATATTAATAAGTTTTAACAATCAGCTAAGTTCTACCAAACACTTTTAAATGACTAGCTAACGAAATCAGTTGGTCAAATAAGCTCATTAAATAAGCTAGTCAAATCAGCTTTTCTAATCAGCTATCAGCTAACAACTATCAGCTGTTAGCCAAACACACCCTATAATGAAGGAGTACCAAATGACAGACTTCGGTACAATGAAATACTTCGTTGGTATACAAATTAAACAAAGCCCAGGAAGAATATTTCTATCACAAGAGAAATATGCAGAAGACTTTCTCAAGATATTCAACATGAATGGGTGTAAACCGATGGCTACACCAATGGCAATCAATGAGAAGTTATCAAAATACGATGGCAAATTAAGAGTCGGTGGAGCAATGTATCGAAGCTTGAGATCGGTTCTCTCATTTATCTGACACATACAAGACCAAATATATTTTAAGCTGTCAGCATCGTATCCAGGTTCATGAGTGAACCGAGTAAGGATCATCTAAAAGCAGCAAAAAGGATTCTCAGATACATTAAAGAAACGAAGAGCTATAGATCATGTACGAGACTAAAAAAGATTTCAAGCTCACAGGATATACTGATAGTGATTGGGCCAAAAGCGTGGATGATAGAAAAAGCACAAGCGGGTACGTATTTCAACTTGGAAACAAGATGGTCACATGGTCATCAAAAAAAGTACGCAACGATAGCTTTATCATAAGCAGAAGCAGAGTACATTACAGCAACAAGGGCAGCATGTGAAGCAGTCTAGCTCAAAAGGATATTGATCGATCTACAACATAAGCAAAAAACGCCAACTATAATATTTTGGGACAACATCTCAACAATAGCAAAGACGAAGTATATGGTGTTTCATAGTAGATCAAAACACATCGAGATACGACAATACTACATTCGTGAGCTGGTAGACAAGAAAGAGATTGAACTGCAGTTTTGCAAGACGAGCGAACAACTCGCAGATACTTTCACTTAACCCATACCAACTGATAGATTTATCGAGTTCAAAAGACAACTTAGAGTTTAACCTTTTCAAATTAGGGGGAGTTAAAATAATCTAGAAAAAATCTAGGTTTTTAAAAATATTATACATAAAAATATTTAAACTAAAGTTAAAAAGTAAAACTATCTAAAGGTATTATAATAAAAGTCCCTTGAAGAAATAATTAAAAAATAAAAATATCTAAGATATTTTAGTAAGCTTGTACCAAATTGATCACTATAAATAGGCATATGATGTACTTTTTCATTCAAGCAATACAAGTAAATGTTAGCAATATCCAATAATCCACTCTCTTATTTTACACAAACAAATTCCTCTCCAACTAAAAATTACTCAATTAAAACAAGCTATTTCCAACAGCTAGAACGCTCAAAGCAAAGTACTACCCAACTAAGGATATTTGGTTAACGAATGTATTTAACCAACTTAGTTTTGCTTGGCGGAGCATTTGGGGTGCCCGACATTTGCTTGAAAAGGTACTCGATGGAAAGTGGGTGATGGAACACAAATTAATATTTGGAAGAAGGCATGGCTTTAAGGAAAAGGGACTGGATCTTAGTTATCCCCTTAAGTCATATGGGGGGCCACGGTGAACGTTGTTGTGTGGGTAGTACTAATGGAATTTATCGAGTGAAAGACTCTTATGCAATGGCAATGAGTTTAAAGGATAATTTTACTTGTTCATCAGGTCTAGATCCTATTTCGGCACATCCATGAAAGCTGAAAATACCACCGAAGGTTTCACAAGTGGAAAAAACGTTAAAGGCTGCGATTTTTAGGCCAATATAGGCTGCAGTTTTGAACCACAACATTAGTAATAACAGCAGATGTAAAAAACTTATTTGCTGCGGTTCTAAAAATCCCAGCCTATAGTCCGTTTTCAAAAACCAAAAACAATTATTTGCTGCGGACATAAACAACCGCAGCCTTTACATCCACTTTTTTTTTGTTTTTTTTTTTTTGCATTTCGTCTTGTTCTTCATAGCAAGTGGATCAATCTTCTTCTTCTTAAAAGTTACAGAAAAAAAAAAGATGGGTTTTTTACACCAAACAAAATGATAAATTTCAAGAACAAAAAACCCAAAAACAACAAGTGAAATCAAAATCTAAACATAAAGAAAAATCATGTAAGATCAAAACAAAAGATGAAGAAAAATCAGAAATTAGACAAGAGTTTCAGTACCAAAACTCAGAACTCAGACAAGAAAAATCAGTACCAAAATCAAAACTAAAGATGAAGAAAAATTAGGGGAAAAACCCAATTAATTCATATTTTACAACATCTATCAACATTAAGATTAAGAACAAATACTAGATCTGAGAAATTGGACAATTATTTCACAAATATTTTACAACATCTATCAACAAAAATCAACAAAAGAAAAGTTACAAAGTTACAGTATCAACCATAAGAGGACCTTGGACTTGAATAACTTGGATCTAAACCTTGACTTTAAAATTTGTTGAGGGAACAAAAATCAACCCAATTAATTCATAGGAGGACCTTCGAAATTCCGTTTGACTGGCAACGACTTGTAAATTTGTTGAGTGTTCGAAATTTGTGAAAGAGTATTCGAAATTGAACCAAAGGGAAGAAGAGTGTTCGAAATCGAACCAAGAGTGTTCGAAATTGAACCAGAGAGAAGAAGAGTGTTCGAAATTTGTGAATAGTGTTCGAAGTTTGTTAAGGGAAGAAGAATGTTTGAACCAGAGGGAAGAAGATAGGCGCGCTTCAAATTAGGGTTTAGAAAGGAGGCGCCTCAAATTCTGATTTTTAATACCCCATATAGGCGCCTCAATTAGGGTTTTTTTCATTGGGCTTGGGCTTAAATTTTTTTTAATGCTCATTGGTTGCGGGCACAATAACATACCGCAACCTTTAATCTTTTTTTCGCATATTGTCTGCGGACAAGACTTACAATCGCAGCCTATGTTGAATTATTTTTTTTACGTAATTTTAATTGATCACATTGGCTACGTATGACTTAAAACCGCAGCCAATAAAACGCATCCAATACGTTTTTTTCCACTAGTGTTTCAAACTTTATTTGGCGTGCATACGGGAATGTCTTACCCCATAGAGTAAATCTTTTGTCAAAAGGATTCACCTCCAATCTTCAATGTACTCAGTGCGGTCAAGTAGAAACTACTATGCATCTTCATCGTGATTGCAAATAGATGTCAGCTTGCGGAATCAAGTTAAGTTTGGAAAGCATAGTACCACCATTGCGTCATTCCGAGAATGGTTTGCATGGATTCTGAACAACAAAAGGACCAAAAAGGTGATAATTTTTCTATATTCGCTTTGCATGGTTGGAATGCCCGAAACTAAGCTATAATTGAGGATTACAGTACCCCCATTGAAGTGTGTGAGAAGATGGCACTAGATTGGCTTGTTGAATATAAATAACCCATCAACCTCTTCTATAATGCTGAGGTGGGATCTCAACGCCAACAAAAATGGATGCCTCCCCCTCAGAATGTGATCAAGTTCAATGTTGATGGAGCCACGAACCAAAGTCGAGATTGTCTTGGGCCTAGTTTTGTCGCGAGAGATGAAAAAAGGTTCGGTGTTACTTGCGGACTGAATTTTAGACCATTGATGTGCAAATTTTAATTTTACCGTAAGCGCACGGTGTACGCGTAGTGCGGGTCGAACACAAGGAGGCTTGGTAATTCTAATTTGTATGTTTTATGATAAACAGGACAAGGGTCAAACAAAGAATATGGGTTTAAATCTAATCTTAAGATGCAAGAAACTAAAACAACAATAATAGTGATGTTCAAACAAGATATGACAAACCATAGGGCGTCGGGCATCACCTAATTCTAACATGGAATTCAATCACTCTCATGATTGTATGAAATTGAGTCATCGACATAATTGAACTTGATCTAATTAATCTCAAGCTTCCGCTCTATTGATTAATATCGGTTCAAGACCAACTAGTATTAATCCTCAAATTCCATTCTATTGGTTGAACTAGAAGGAATTTAACTCAAATATATCTCAATCCTAAGTTAAACCAAATCTCAAACTTCCGTTTTATTGAAAAGGCTAACAAAGATATTTAAATCAAGACTCATTAAGCATAGGTTCAATAATAGACTCAATCGCACACAGTCAATCAATAAAATATCAATCCATGCTTCGAATTAGGGATTATGCCCTAACCCTAGATCAGAAAACTACTCACTATTCATAATCATGAAAAACATGCAACAAACAACAATTAACAACAAAGAACGAAACAAGAACAAATGGAAACTTACAATTCTTGAAGAGAACATAAATTGAAATACCAAATCCAATTGCAAAATATGATGTTCAACAAAGAAAGCTTCGATAATCTTCAAGAAACCGAAAGTACGATGCAAGAAAATGAAATTACAAAAATGGAAACTACTAAGAACTTGAGAGAAAAAACTAAAAGAAAACAGAAAAGTAAAATGGTCTAAGACAGGAAATAATAATAGTAACCACCATTATATATAATGGCTCCAAAAATTCAGAAGAAAAACCGTCAAAAATGCAAGCGTCACTTTTCAGGCGACGAGTCGTCGCTCACTGTCTGCCTAGCAAACTTTGAACGGCCGCTATTTCTTGCACGGTTATTGGATATGGACATATAATATACCGTTGGAAATCTCTTGAATTCTACTTTCCAATGCCGCAAACTTTGCATCAATGTGATCTCTATATCAAAAGTTATGGCCAAAAGAGTGAGCATATATCAAATTTCACTTCCAAACTTTTGTCTTTTAAGCACTTTTCCATTCTTTTCTCTTTTGCCCATCTTCATTGTTGAACATCTTCAAGCGAGCAACGATCTCTGTACATATTTCAGGGGTCTTAAGTTATTTCTCCATGCCTTCACCCTCTTATAACTCCAGTACCTAACAAAAACCCCTAATTTTGCCTCATATATCACATAAAACACAAAATAACCTCATGAGACAAAATTTTCAACAAACCACTAATAAAATGCGTAAATCCCACTAAAACTACATATAAGGAGCATAAAATTGATGCGGATAAGTGCAAATAATTGCACTTATCAACCGTAATACATAGAATGTGGAAGCCAAGGCAATGCATTGGCTGTATCTTCTGCAAAAAAAATGTGATATTTAAGGGAGATGCTAAGTTGGTAGTTGATGCCTTAAATTCTTGCCAAAGGCGAGGCTTCCATACACAAGTTATTATTGAGAATATTTTGACTTTATGCATTTCTCTTGAGTCTTGCACCTTTACTTTCTGTTATCGTAATTCTAATGTCGTGCCCCATAGACTGGCTAAATAGGCTTCGACAAATGTGTGTGATCATAAGATGTGGTGTAATGTCGGTCCCCCGTGGATTGAAGATGTTGTTTGCGCTAATTTAATATAATTATAGCCCACCTTTTCATTTCAAAATTTTATTTTTTTGAATTTTTCATGTTAATGGTATCTATGCACTTATTATAAAAATTCCATCTACTTACAAATCTCTTTACTTCTTTCCTCACTCCTAACAACAATAATCATAATTTATTTTAATCAATAATTAATTCTAATTAAATGTATCCCTTTTGTTAAGAGTTAGGGAGAATATAAGGAGAAAAGTAGTATAGAGGATTGATAAACTTGTATCTTCTTATTCTGTATGCAGTAATGCAGTACCTTGCACATATATATAGTGCAAGATACAAGTAAAATACATAAAATGTTACTGTAGAAGGGGATAGCATTACACCCCCAATGCATTCACTATTGAGTTGTCTAATCAATTTCAACACTCCCCCTTGAATGCATTACGTAGATATTATAATTTTATTAAATACATTTATAGCCCTAAATCTGCTCGTTAAAAACCTTCATCAGGAAAAACCCAGTGGGATAAAAACCTGATCAAAGGGAAAAAAGAGTACAGTGGGCTTATTTCTCCCCCTGAAGCTAACATATATCTATAAATCGACACATTCCAATCTTGTGTACCAATACTCGAATTGACTTGTTGGAAGTGACTTTGTGAATGAATCAGCAGGGTTTTCACAGGATTGAATTTCTTGGACTTTTATCTTTTTATCTCTCTGGAGATGTGCGAAGAATAATTTGGGTGACAAGTGTTTTGTTCTATCTCCCCTGATATATTCTTCTCTGACTTGGTTGATACATGCATCATTATCTTTATAGATTATAGTCGGTGCAATAGTTGTATCGTTTAAACCACAATCTTCTTGGAGTTGGCCGATCATGGATCTCAAGCATACACACTCTCGAGTGGCTTCATATAAAGCTATGAGTTATGCATGATTTGAGGATGTAGCCGTTAGAGTTTGCTTTGTTAATTTCCAAGATATTGCGGTTCCCGCATATGTAAATACATATCCATTTTGTGACTTAGCCATATGTGGATCAGATAGATATCCTGCATCAGCATATCCAGTGAGTATGGCATCATTTCCTGATTGGAAAAATAATCCAAGGTCTATAGTCCCCCTTAGATATCGAAATAGATGTTTTATCTCATCCCAATGTCTATTTGTTGGTGCATTACTATACCTAGCTAACAAATTTACAGAAAATGCTATATCAGGTCTTGTATTATTTGCTAAGTACATTAAAGCACCAATGGCACTCAAGTATGGCACTTCAGGGCCTAAAATTTCTTCATTTTCTTCTTGTGGACGGAATGGGTCATCCTTTACGTTTAGTGATCGTGTCACCATTGGGAAACTTAGTGGATGAGCCTTGTCCATGTAAAACCGTTTCAAGACTTTCTCAGTATAATTACTCTAATGGACAAATATTCCACTTTTCAAATGTTCAATTTGTAGTCCAAGGCAAAATTTAGTTTTTCCCAAATCCTTCATCTCAAATTCCCTCATCAAATATTTAGCTGTTATTTCAATTTCCGTTGGAGTTCCAATCAGATTTAAATCATCTACATATACAACAATTATTACGAAACCTAATTGAGATCGTTTGATGAATACACATGGACTAATCTGATTATTTTTGAATCTTGATTTCATAAGGTATTCACTCAAGCGATTATACCACATTCGCCCATATTGTTTTAATCCATACAATGATCTTTTTAATTTTATGGAAAACATTTCTCTGGGTACATTCTTTATCGGTAAGTTTGGTCCTTCAGGGACCTTCATATAGATGTCTGTATCAATTGACCCATATAAATATGCAGTTACGACATCCATCAATCTCATGTGTAGGCGTTGAGAAACTGTTAAAACTTACCAAGAATCTAAGTGTGGTTGCATCAACAACTGGGGAATATGTTTCTTCATAATCAATGCCTGGCATTTGAGAAAAACCTTGAGCCACAAGTCTAGCCTTGTATCTGACAATTTTATTTTTCTCATTTCTTTTTCTTACAAAAACTCATTTGAAGCCAACGGGTTTTACGCCTTTTGGGGTTTGTAAAATTGGCCCAAAAACTTCTCTTTTTTCTAATGATTTTAACTCTACCTCAATTGCTTCTTTCCATCTTGGCCAATCAGGTCTTTTTCTGCATTCATTTATCGACGTTATCTCAAGATCATCTTCATCATTAATTATATCATTAGCTATGGAATAAGCAAAGGATTCATCTGGAATGATCCTTTTTCGATTCCATTGTTTCTTGGAGAAAATGTAATTTATTGAGGTTTCATTATTTTCATTTTCTTCTTTTTCATTATCGGAGATATCTTGATTTTCTCCTTTATTTTCATTTTCAATTTTAGTATCATTTGGTGAACCTTCTTGTTTTCTCAATTTTCTTGGTTTTAAATCTTTTGAACCAAGCGGCCTTCCACACTTTCTTTGCACAACAATTTCATCACTTTTTGCTTTTTCATCAGGAATTTCTATTCGAGCAGGAGCATTTGCTGCTGGTATATGTGATCTAGTAACACTCTTAGTATCCGTGAATGCATCAGGTAATTGGTTAGCAACACTTTGTAGATGAACAATTCGTTGTACTTCTTGTTCACATGATTTTGTTTTTGGGTCTAAATATTCTAAATGTGTTGCTTTCCAAATAAGTTCCACATTTCTTTTCAATAAGTCCACATTCTCTCCCCCTAAGGATGGGAATATTGTCTCATTAAAGTGACAATCAACAAATCTAGCTTGAAATTGGTCACCAGTTAATGGTTCAAGATATCGAATGATTGATGGTGATTCAAAACCGACATATATTCCCATTCTTCTTTGTGGACCCATTTTTGTACGTTGAGGGGGAGCAATGGGTACGTATACAGCGCATCCAAAGATTTTCAAATGTGAAATATTAGGTTCAAGACCTGCTACTAATTGTATTGGCGAATATTTATGATAAGCTGTAGGTCTTAGCCTAATCAATGATGCAGCGTGTAATATTGCATAACCCCAGGCTGATGATGGTAATTTTGATATCATTAGAAGTGGTCTTGCAATTAATTGCAATCTCTTAATTAATGATTCAGCAAGACCATTTTGCGTGTGAACATGTGACACCCGTGTTCCACTTTAATCCCAATTGACATGCAATAATCATTAACGGCCCGTTTAGTAGGTGGTAATAAATTGTGGCAATGGGAATGGAAAATTAGTGTAATTTTGGTTAAAAAATCTTTTGGCTAACTTGATGGCCATGCTTGACAACCTTCAATCATCTCATTTTGTTTATAAAATTCATTCCAATGCATTACCAATGGGAGAGGTGATATTAGGAGGTAATGGAATTTTGTGAACAAAAAAACTTTTTTGTGATCAAAGTTTCATTACCATGGGAATGACATGAAACTTTTGATCAAAATTTACACTATTAATCATTCTCATTACCACCATTTAGTACCACTAACCAAACGGGCCGTAAAAGTTTGGGATGTGAATTCACCAGCATTGTCTAATCGAATACTTTTTATTGTATAATCAGGAAAATGATTTTTCAATTTGATGATTTGTGCAATTAGTTTTGCAAATGCATTGTTTCTACTTGATAAAAGGCTTACATGTGACCATCTTGTGGAAGCGTCTATTAAGACCATGAAGTACATAAAAGGTCCACATGGTGGATTAATTGGTTCACATATATCTCCTTTAATTCTTTCAAGAAATATAGAAGATTCAGTAGCAATCTTATTTACTGATGGTCTAGTCACTAGTGGAAAAAAAGCTATTGGCTGCTGCTTATTGGCTGCGGTTTTTAGGCACATGCAGCCAATAAGAGTAATAAAAAGCTGAAAAAAATAAAATTAAGAAAGGGCTACGGTTTTTTATGTGTCCGCAGCCCTTAACCTTTCGAAAATAAATAAGAAATTCAGGAAAAAAAATTAAATCAAGGGGCTGCGGTTTATGTGTATGTCCGCAGCCCTAACCTTTCTAAAAAAATAAAAAAAAATAATTTAATAAGCCCATGAAAAAACCCTAAGGCGCCTAATTATCCCTCAAAACCCAATAAAATCTAAATTCATGCGCCGTTTTATCATAAAACCCAAAAAATCCCTATCTTCCGAAAAAACCATAAGGTGCGTCGTTTTCATATATCTATTCATCTTCAAAACCTATTCTTCTTCAAAACCTAAGGTGCGCCGTTTTCAAAACCTATTCTTCTTCATCTATTCATCTATTCACCATCATCTTCAAAACCCAATAAACCCTTCTCATCAAAACATTCATCTTCGAAAACTTTCATCAATTTTAATTGTTCGAGAATCGATGACCTAATTTCCAGGATTTGTATCAAGTTGAAATCTAACAGACATAAAAAAGATCAATAGATCATGCGGGTGTTCTCATGTTCTCAGACGCTCATCTTTTCTTCGTTTGAAGTTTTCAGTTCGGGGAAGGAAAAGAACTTTGTGCCGGTTTTTTCAACCCTTTTGAGACATGTACAACTTCTTCTGTTTGTGTTGCCGATTTGTAGGATCGTAGTAGTTGCCTTAGTTGTTGAGTTTGCAGAATTTTTTTTATTGTTCGTTTTTTTGATTTTTTTGAAGATTTTTTTATGAAGATTTTGATGTTTATGTTGATGAAGATTTATTGATTTTGATGAAGATTTATTGATTTTGAAGATCTTGATGTTGATGAATATTTCAAAGATCTGTAATCTCTAAGATTTGAAGATTTTTTTGATCTTGATGTCGTTTTTTTTGATTTGTTTGTTTTTTTATTGTTCGTTTTTTTAATGTTCGTTTTGATTGTTCAATTTCGTTTGTGTGTATGAAAATCTGGGTATGATGTTCTTGAAGATCTGGGTTTGATGTCCTTTTTCAAAAATCATTTCTAGATTTCTGAATTTTTTTTTATTTTGAAAAAAGACTTAAGGGCTGCGGTTTTTTCCCATGTCCGCAGCCCTTAAGCCTTTTTTTGGCTACGTATTTTGACCGCAGCCCTTATCTTATATTTCTTGCTGCTACAATAATGGCTGGGGTCGAAATACGCAGCCCATAGGGGCTTAAAAACCGCAGCAAATAAGGTTTTTTCCACTAGTGAGTAATAAGCTTCCCAAGAGAACAAGAGGTGCATAAGAGCTCATTTGACTGGGGAATCTTAATATTTTTTAGTGGATGCCCAACTGAATTTTTTATTATTTTATGCATCATCCCAGTGCCAGGATGACCTAAGCGGTCATGCCATAGAGTGAATAGCTCTTTATTGTCTAGTCTTATCATATTTATTTCAATCGGGCGTATATGAGTAAGATACAATCCCGATGAATATGCTGGCATCCTTTCAAGGATAATTTTTGTGCCATTATTTTCTGTTGTCAGGCATAAGAATTCTCTTTCATCTATGGTTTTGGTTTCTATATGGTAACCGTTTTGGTGTATTGCCTTGAAACTGATAAGATTTCTTCGAGATTTACTTGAGTATAGTGCATCATTTATTATCAATTTTGTCCCCATAGGGGGTTTGATGCATGCTTTTCCAGTGCCTTCAATTAATTTTGCTATTCCTGATATGGTATTGACATTTGCTTAAAGCAATTTCAAGTTTGAAAAATATTCTCGATTTTTCAATATTGTATGTGTTGCTCCACTGTCCAGGAGGCAATGAAATTTTGATCCATTTTCTGGCATTTCCATTTCTAAAATAAGAGAAAAAAATTTATATTATTAATGCGAAACCAGAAAACTCAATACAAAATATAAGTAGGGAATGAAATAACAACTTCTTAAATTAAAAAGGGAAAAACAAGTTAGAATAACTGCAAATGCATCTAATCATCTTAAAAGAAATAATTGTCTTCTTCTTGGGGATCAACTTTGTGGAGGTTCACATCCTCACTAAAAAAAATCGGAGACATCTAATGTGGGCCCAGATGTACTTGCTTCATTAACAAAATTTGCTTCGACCCCTTTTCCCTTGTTTTTCTGGGAAGCTTGGTATAGATCCACTAAATGTTTAGCGGTACGGCAAGTTCGCCCCCAATGTCCAGTCATACCACATCTATTACATGTGCTTTTGTTTCTCTGGACTTGTTTAAAATTATCATTTCTGGGGGGAAATGTATTTCTTTCAAACATATGGCCACGTCCGCGGCCACGAACAAGTCCGCGACCGCGACCACGACCACGAATAAGTCCGCGACCGCGACCACGACCACGCCAGTAGAAATTTCCTTGTTCAAAGGAAGTCGTACCGCATTTTTCATGATATCTTCCACATCCTCTGCCTCTTATGAAATAGTTCCCACGACCTCGATAGCGAAGATTTCTTTCAATCATATTAGTCTCATTAAAGGGCAAAGTCCCTATAGGTCTCCTGTTGTGATTTTTCAACAATAATTCATTATTTTGTTCCGCAACAAGAAGTGTTTTCAGCAATTCATGATATTTCTTGAAATGCCTTTCACGATATTGTTGTTGTAACAAGATGCTATTTACGTGAAAGGTTGACAATGTTTTCTCTATCATTTCTTCATCTGTTATTATTTGTCCACAATAGACTAATTTTGATTTTATCAGATGAAGGGCTAAATTATAATCACTAGTTGATTTGAAATCTTGAAATCTTAACTCTCGCCATTCATCGATGGCCTTTGGGAGAAGTACACTTTTATTATGGTCAAATCTTTCATTTAGCTCTACCCAAAGTAATTTTGGGTCCTCATAATTGGTATACTCATGTTTGAGGCTATCAGTCAAATGATGTCTCAATATTGGTGCCGCTTTTGCCTTGTCTTCCTCTATCTTTATGGGATCTCTTTCAATCCCTTTTCCTTTGTCGACAGGATTAAGTTCATTTATTGTGTATAATAAACTTTTTCCTTTTAAATATAATTTGACATCTGAAGCCCATTGTATAAAATTGTTTTCTGTTAATTCCAGGGCATTGAATTCTCTTTTTTTGAGATCATCCATTATTTTCTACAATTGAGAAAATGACAAGGTTATTAATGATTTTGTATCATTAGAGATATTAAAGCATATTAGTATTATCTCCCCTTGATTTAATATCTCAAATATAACAATCATAATATGATCACACATAAAATAAAGTAGATAGTATTAATAGATGATAAACAAAATACAAATTGCAAAAAAAAAATTATTTATTTATCTATTTTTAATTACAAGATAATTTATTTTTGGATAATAAGGTATAGCATTAGTGCTACGAGTAATACGATTAAGCCCATAATGATAATGAATGCTTCTAGTATTTTACTTATATTGTCGGCAATTGGATTGAGATGGGGGTTTGGAGATGTATTGTTTGCCATGGATGGTTGAAGGAAGAAGAAGAAAGAATTTAGTGGGGTAAAAAAATTTTTTTTTCCGGGATAAGGTGTGAGTGGTGTGTGTGTGTTTGGGACGGGTAGAAGTCCCTATTTATAGAGGGTAAAAATACCAATTTTTTTATATTTTATCTCCAAGTTTAATAATTGTGGATAATAAATGTGGATTATGAAAAAAAAATTTTGGTTCAGGGTCGAACCCTTAACGTTTTACTTAAATTATAATTTTCGGACCACTTTGGCATTCATTCCATTACCATTAAAAAGAGTTATATGTCAAGAGTATAATCTTTGTTATGCAGATAATTCAACTATGTGTGCTATTAATAGTAAATGTAGACAACTTATTACTATTAAAGTTTAATTGTTAAAAAAATTAGAATCAAAAAAAAAAAAAACTTTGATTTTTGAAATTAATGATATGTGTATATATGTGTATATATATATATATATATATATATATATATATATATATATATATATATATATATATATATATATATATATATATATATATATATATATATATATATATATATATATATATATATATATATATATATATATATTATACATATATATAATACAAACCTTTAGAGCGAGAGAGACTGGAGAAAGATGGGCTATTAGCCGTCGATCTCCACTGTTCACCACCGGAAACCAGCACAGACCGACTGAAACCCACCGAAATGAGGGGCGGAAGAGGGATAAGAGGCAGAGGGGGCAGGGGAAGAGGGGAAGATCAAAGAAATTCTGGTATGGTAACTCGAAGTGGGCTAGGGCTGCCAGAAAACAGATCGAAAGGGGAGGACTTGGGTGTTTCAGGCGAGGATGAGGACGATGATGTAGTGGAAAGCAAGCAAGCAATTGAAGAAATAGATGGAAATTCAGCTACTGCGAAGGAGAATTTGGAGTCAAATTTACAATTGGAATTAACTAATTTGAAGAGGCAATTGATGACACTTACCCAGAATGTTAAGCAATTGGAAAACAAGCCTTGTGATGCAATTGAGGGGCCAAAGGAGAACGTCCAATTTGAAGCAACTGATGAATTTCCAAAATTAAGGCGAGGGCAAGGACTAGCAAATACTCCAACAACTCCTACTGTCCAATTGACATCTTGGAAGGATAAGGTAACAAACCAAACATCCCCTACTGGTATGCCATTAAAATTCGTTCCACCTAGTATTGAGAATGGTATGCAAGTAGTTCATATAGAAACACATGATGTAGCTGATATGATTAGGCTTTGGGAACGTGCTATTGTGGTCTATGTTGTTGGTGGATATGTAACTGTAGACATCCTTAGGGGTTTTATACGTAAACATTGGTCTTGTGTAGGAATGCCAACTATTCACTCTCATGAGGATGGCTTCTTCATATTGAGGTTTAAAACTGAGGAGGAATGTACGGAAATTCTAAAGGGTGGCCCATACTTTCTGAATAGGGCCCCGATGATTGTGAAAAAATGGAACAGTAATTTTGATTTCAGAGAAGAAATTATGAGGGTTATCCCAGTCTGGATTAGACTCCCTAGTCTTCCCCTTCATTGTTGGGGAGAGGAGACTTTGAGTAGGATTGTTAGCGCTGTTGGAGTGCCGGTCCTTGCAGATGAGTGCACAGCGAAACAAACTAAGGTGTCTTATGCGAGGGTTCTTGTGGAAGTGGATATCACCCAGGAGTTTGTTAAGGAAATTAAAATTAGAGATAGTACGGGGAAGGAATTCATTCAGAAGGCGATACCCGAATGGAAGCCTTATTTTTGCCGTAAATGTAACAAGATGGGCCATGAGTGTAAAGAGCCAAATGAGAGCATTCAAGATCAACAGACTAAGAGAAGCAGTGAGGAAGGTAAAGGGCAGGAAGACACTAAAGTGTGGATGCCCAAAACAATTGTTAAATTGATAAAGGGGATAACAAGTATTGAGGAGTTGACAGCAAAAATTCAGCCACTGTCTTGTGTGCACACAGCAGCTGATACTGCTCCTAATACCGCCATTGCAGGAAGTAGTAACACCAAGGAAGTGAGGGAGGAGGAGGAGGGTGAATGGACCACCGTGACAACAAAAAAATCAGCCCGTAAGTCTCCTCAAAAGCAGCCAGCAGCACCTAATTACCGTGGAGATACACAGGGGGGCAGAGAACATTTTGAGGGACAGGAAAGTGAGGACACAACAGCAAGTATCGTATGTGATAGGGGCGGGAACCCTCTAATTCCCTTATCGCAATGATCATAGGGTCTTGGAATGTGAGGGGCATGAATAGCCCCATTAAAGCCAAGGAGGTGCGCAATTTCCTTGGAAAGCATAATATTAGTATTATGGGGATCCTGGAGACTAAAATCAAAGAAGCAAAAGCTAGGAAAATTCAGAATAGTTTTGGTAATAAATGGGATTGGTGTACAAACTATATCAACCATGAGAAGGGTCGTATTTGGGTTGGTTGGAGGCTCGATAGATGTAAATTGGAGATGCGTGACTCGCATCAACAGTTTATCATCACCAAAATCACTCCCATTAATTCGAATGAGAGTTTCCATGTGGTTTTTGTGTATGGCCTTCATACAGTCAAAGATAGAAGAGAGTTGTGGAGAGAGTTGGAAAAGAAGGATTGTAATTCCGCTTGCTTGTATATAGGGGATTTCAATGCTATCTACAAGGATACGCATAGGAAGAATGGTACTCAAGTGTCCTCATATGAGACCAGCGACATGTTGCAATGGTTAGAGAACAGAGAGCTGCACACGATCCCGGAGAAAGGGCATGAGTTCACATGGACAAACAAGGAGACAGGGGAAAACCGGATTCACACTAAGATTGACCATGCGCTAGGGAACATACAATGGCTTACCAACTTTAGTCATGCGAGTGTTCTCTACGCAAACCCTCAATTCTCAGACCACACTCCGTTGATCCTTAATCTTGAAAAGCACGATCAGAATCAGAGCAAACCGTTCCGCTTCTTCAACTACATGTGCGAGCATCAAGATTTCCTTAAGGTTGTGGAGAATGCTTGGAACATCAGGGTTAAAGGTGAAGGGCTTCAGAGACTCTGGTACAAGATGAGCAATGTGAAAAAAAGTCTCAAAAACTTGCACACTAGGGAGTTCGCGGGGATAAAGGAGAGGATTAGAAAATGGGAAGACACTCTCGAAAACATCCAGACTAGTATGCAAACCAATCCAACATGTGAAGCATACCATCATCAAGAGAAGGAGGCTGCAACCCAGGTTCGAAAATGGAGGAGAATAGAGGACAAAGCTCTCCACCAAAAATCAAGAATTAACTGGATTAGAAATGGGGATGAAAACTCTACCTACTTCCACGCTACTATCAAGGAGAGAAGGGCGACTAATAGTATATATGAGCTGCAAGACAAGGATGGAAAGTGGCTATGCACGGCTACGGAGATCAATACAGAAATCACTCAATTCTATCAAAACCTCCAAGGTAAAGCAAATCAAAACCTTGAGGTGATTGATAGGCATATTATGAGACAAGGGCCCCAGATCGACAACAAGAACAGCGAGATGCTCATCCAAGATGTAAATGAAGAGGAAATAAAGGAGGCATTGTTTGGGATGAATGATAACAAAGCGCCAGGGATCGATGGGTTTAATGCTTGCTTCTTTAAAAGAGCATGGGATATCATCAAGAGTGACCTTACAAGCGCCATAAAAGAGTTCTTCAACAAGAGCACTATCTTCCCTCCATACAATTGCACCTCAGTCACCCTTATTCCAAAGACCAAAAATGCAAATAAAGTAGGTGACTTCAGACCTATAGCTTGCTGCACTGTTATCTACAAGATCATTTCTAGGATTCTTGCCGGCAGACTTCAGAAGGTGGTAGGTGGGATCATTGATCAAGCTCAATCTGGCTTTATTCCCGGGAGACAGATGTCAGACAACATCTTACTTGCTGCGGAGATCATTAAAGGGTATGATAGAAAAAACAACAGCTCGAGATGCATGATCAAGATGGACCTTCGGAAAGCTTACGACTCCATCAGCTGGACTTTTCTGTTTTCAGTTATGAATGAGATGGGCTTCCCTCCTAGGTTTGTTGACTGGATCAAGGCCTGTGTCTCTTCGGTCTCCTTCTCGATCCTCGTGAATGGGATGCCTCTTAAGCCGTTTGATGCAAGGAAAGGGTTGCGCCAGGGGGATCCTATCTCCCCGTATCTCTTTGCCATTGCAATGGAATACTTGTCTAGACTTATGTCCAAGCAAAAAGAGAATCCAGACTTCCATTTTCACCCACGATGCAAGAGGGTGAACCTCACCCATCTACTTTTTGCAGACGACCTCCTCATGTTTTGTAGAGCTGATATCACCTCGATCCAGAGCTTGATGCAGACCTTTAATAAATTCTCCAGGGCGTCAGGTCTTGAGGCAAATGCTAGCAAAAGCAATGTGTATACGTCCGGCATTGATAATCAGAGCAAAGTTCAGATTCTTCAGCAACTACACATGGAAGAGGGGGAGTTTCCTTTCAGATACCTGGGGGTTCCTCTTCATTCCAAAAAGTTGAACGCTAGAGATTGTAGACCTTTGGTGGATAAAATTATAGGCAGGATTGGGTACTGGTCTTCTAGGCTTCTCTCCTATGCAGGCAGGATCCAGCTAGTGCGCAGTGTTATTGGGGGCATGCAGAACTTTTGGGCCCAAATCTTCAGCCTTCCGAAAAAGCTCATCAAGATGGTGGAGAGTATCTGTAGGTCCTTCATCTGGACTGGAAAGGATGGGATTTCTCGTAAAGCTGCGGTTCCTTGGAAGCAAATGGTGTTACCGTTCACTAAAGGTGGGCTTAACCTTAGAGACATGTATACATGGAACAAAGCCGCTATTCTCAAGCACTTGTGGAACTTAGCTCGAAACAAAGAGAACCTGTGGGTGAAATGGGTACACAGCTATTATATTAAAGATCAACACATTCATGAGATGCGTACTTCAATCCACGCCTCATGGATATTCAAGAAGATAATCAAACAACGAGAGACTGTGGATAATCTAGGAGGTTGGGATATCATCACAAAGGGAGAGAATTTCAAAATTGGGCATGTGTATGATCTTCTTATCGCAGAGGCGCAAAATCCTCCTTGGGGTAACTTAATGATCAAGAATGTAGCGAGTCCAAACGCAAAATTCATCATGTGGTTAACTATCCAAAACAAGTTGGCTACTAAAGATCGTATCGAGAAATGGGCTAACCTCACATATAACTCTTGCGCCATGTGCACTGGGTCGCAGGAATCGGTCCATCATTTGTTTTTTGAATGCCCGTATGCTAGGGACTTGAGAACGAGGCTGTTTTCCTTTCTACCTCGAAAACTCGACGCTCCTACTTTCCAGGCCGAAATTCTGCAGATGAGCAAGCTTAATAGAAAGAAGACTGACCGGGCAAAGCTTATAGTAGGCATTTGGACAGAGATGATCTATGCTATATGGATGCAACGAAACAAAACTATCTTTGATAACCACACCCTAAGTATGAAGGATGTCATTGGTTGTATAGTCTTTAGAATTGCTGGGAGGGTAAACAGTAGGATGGTAGATATGCTTGTATCTAGGTAGTTTTTGGGGCTTTTTGGGTTGGCGCTCTTGTTTTTGTTTGAGTGCTAACGTTTTTGGTGTGATCGGGTGGAGTTAATTTCCAGCCCGCTCCTGTATCTGTTTTCTTTCCCTTGGTATATATTATACAAAATCATTTGGCAAAAAAAAAAAAAAAAAAAAAAAATATATATATATATTTATTTATTTGTCTTGTAATTATATGTGTACAACAATTTTTTTTAAGCTGAAATTACATTTTTATGGGTTTATTAATTGATTATATACGTATAAATATATAAAAGTGTGATGTATATAATTTTATAGACTAAACTAACTAAATGCATATGCACATAATATGACGATATGATCAAATAAATAGAGATAAAACCGTCCATAAAGGCGATAACAATGCATTATCCAGTCCATAAAGGCGGTCATCACAAAATAATACTAGCCAGTCCAAATTGGCGGCTAATAAAGTAAAAACGAACATAAATATTAAACGACATTATTAAAATAAGTTATTTTATGGGTTAATGGTATGGAAACGTTTACTACT
Source organism: Amaranthus palmeri (assembly GCA_019776075.1). Classification (NCBI taxonomy): domain Eukaryota; kingdom Viridiplantae; phylum Streptophyta; class Magnoliopsida; order Caryophyllales; family Amaranthaceae; genus Amaranthus; species Amaranthus palmeri. The sequence continues at coordinate 36,544 of JAAKBH010000618.1, read as the reverse complement.
AGTTCCTTCAGCTTCACCATTTTTTCTTTTATTACTTCCTTGTGATACTATAGGATCATTAGTAGGTTGGACTGGTGGGTTATCAGGAGGTTGGACTTGTGGGTTATCAGTAGGTTGTGGTGGCTGATTAGTAGCTGGTGGATTAGTTGCATTATTGGGACTTGGCATTGGGTTTTCATTTACGTGGGTATTATTTGGATTGTGTCTTCACAGTTAGTTTGTACCACTACTAATAGCTGGATTGGTAGTAACAGTTATACAATTTTCTTCAAGAATAAAGTATAGAACGGTGTTACTGACACCTTGAATAATAATGTTGATACCGTTTGATTGTTGGTCCATATTGTGGCTAAAAAAAATGTGTTACACTGTTTTGAGAAAAAAAATTACCTTCTTGGAATGTTTTATTTGAGGGCGAATATAAGGAGAAAAGTAGTATAGAGGATTGATAAACTTGTATCCGTTTCTTATTCTGTATGGAGTAATGCAGTACCTTGCACAATATATAGTACAAGATACAAGTAAAATACATAAAATGTTACTGTAGGAGGTGATAGCATTACACCCCCAATGCATTCACTATTGAGTTGTCTAATCAATTTCAACACCTTTATTATTAAAAATTAAAATTTGATATGATAACATGGAATTCTTTAAAATTTATACTTATTGTAGCTATTTTTATAATACTACCTTATAAAAAAAGGTGAGTGAACTTACAAATATCACATTCTTAGGAGCCAAGACAAATGAATAAATTTAATTGGTCTCTCAATTATTTATGCCTAAATAAAGATGTAAGGATGTTAATTGCTTCAAAACATACATTTTTACAAGTAGAAAATTTCTAATGGATACATAAAAAACTTTGTAATAATGATTATTATGGAACAAAATTATCCTAATATTTAGGTTATCAAATATAACTATCGGAAGCACGTTCCAAAGTTTTTTCAAACACCACTCAAGCTTGTATAAATTGGTCAAAGCAGATACTTCTACAACATACAAGTATTGTTCATTCTTCCAAACATCATTGCTCTTACAACATACAAAACCAAAGCGTACAACCCCAAATTTCTTCATTGTCTGTAGACGATGGAACAATTTTAACGAGATGTACAATCACGGTAAACAAAAAATAGCGAAAAGAATAGAGCTGAGGACTCAAGGCGTCATGATGTTGCTGCTGGAGCTGCTGCACTACATCAATATAGAGTAATGCACAAGCAGATACTTCTCGCTCAAGTGTTAATATAGCTTACCATAAAAGCTCTGAATACAAGAAACACAGCATTCAAAAAGATTCTAGGCCTGAGACTTGCTAAGGTATGCATTTGCTAAAGAGACGGCATCATCTTTCAGTCTTTTGTACTCATCGTACCGCAAGAAGAAATAGCTCAGATAATCGAAATCGATTGGAGACATCTTTGCCTGTCAATAGAGAGGAAAAGATAGAAAAATAAGATTTCTATTAATCCCTTAATAGATAGCATTTGATAAAACACAAAGGTTGAATACCTGAATTAGAGCCCATAAAGCCCAATACAAATGAGAAGCTAACATGAACGTATTTGTCTCAATATAGAGAGCTTCTAGATCAGATTCGGATACCTATCGCAACAGAAGAAACATTTTCATCAGCTTACCCATCACAACTAAATCACAATATTCAATTGGCATTGGCAAGAAAGTCGCAATATTCAATTGACAAGAAAGTTCACCATAAAAAGGGAAGGCAATGCATAAAAGATGCTCGAAGGATTAACAAAATACGCCAATTGCTATCAAATTACAGAGTTCAAATACATTTGGTTCACTTTGTCAAAGTCTTAGGAGAACTTCAACCCCTAAATAAACGACAAATCATGCTCCAACAGAATGTCTAGCCTCTGTTATTTGCATCATCAAAGCACACAAGCCTTCTTTCATTGTATATACCAAGCACAAAGCAGTAAGCAATATACTTTGTTTTATCCATACATCATACCAACTCCATTACCTTCAAATGCCTAAAACAAAGTGTCTACAATAAAGTTAGACTTTCCCAAATTACTACACACCTCCTCTATCAAGTCCACATATGTGGTGCTCTAGATCCTCAAAAACTTTCTTTCATCCTGATGCCAATTAATCCCTATTTACTTCAAAAATTCAGTCATGCTAGCTTAGTCACTTATGCTAGAAATGCCTGTTTCTCATGCTGCCATAAAGTACCCCACACGTTTGACACATAAACAGTTGAACAACAACAACAACAACGACAACAATATTTCATTAACACAATGACATTAAGTGACTCCTACCTAGGGAGGGATTTGGAAAGGTCGGTTGTATGCAATGCTACACATGTTAAGAATAAGACTAATAAAGAGGTTGTTTCCGATTGACCCTTGAATGAATCAGTTCATTTAGTCTATTATAATCCAAAATCTTTGGCCCCATCGATACAAGGGACTCTTTATGGTTAATGACAAAATTTCCCATGGACTAGCATAACATTCAAAATCAACAAAATTTTCAGGAATGAATTTCTTGTCCTATTTTTTCCCAGTTAAATGACAGAGTCATGACATCTTGTCATTCTACATAGTGCATACCTCTTCTGGTGCATCCGGACGTAGGTAGTGCCTGAAAAAGTGGTATTGTTCATCCTTGCTAGGGTACCTACAAAAAATTTTCAAACGTTAAGTGTTCACATTGGAGAAGCTACACCATATCCAACAAAAGGTTTATAATTAATAAGAGCAGAGTTGTTACATACAAGCTGTAATCGCAATCATAGCCAGCATATTCATTGAAATGATTACCAATATCAAAACCTCTGTAATTATATGAACCATACTCAAAATCTATTATGTAAAGCTTCCCTGCCATTCAGAAGCCAAAATATATTAAGATTACCAAGATGAAATAGCATATAACACAGTGATTTACAGATTCGTTGCTAAACGTACCTTCCTCTTCATTCAACATTAAGTTCCCAGAAAGCAAGTCATTGTGAGAAAAGACCACGGGAGCATCAAGATGGATTGTCAGTGCCTAAACACAAGCAAATACGTTACCAGCAATCTATTTTATGTCGAATACATATAAATTGATATGGCAAATAAAAAGACCAAGAGAATAAGGAGCCCTCAAAGCTAGCCAACTACATTAAAGAGAAACCCAATTTCTTCGAATTCTTTGAAATAATTTACCAGAAAATGAATGCAGATGGAGCACAAGAAACTAAATAGCTCTTTGTATGTATATATAGTACATCAAAACTCAAAGCTCTACTTAAAAAATCAGTTAAGTACCATAAAAGTTTCATAAAATGCTCAAAAACAAGCCTGATGAAATTTGGGTGAAGAGAAAAACACAAGAGGACATGCAGTCAGCAACAAAGACAAGCCAAAAAAAGAGGGACACTACTCTGAAAATGAATAAACAGAATCTGCTCTTTGGTTTTTTAATTATTTCAAATATTGCATTAATATTTTTAAGGTTTCAGCTTTTAACCACAGCAACAACGACAGCAATGCCAAGGCCTTAATGCTTAATTCCAAAATAGGGAGTTGGCTACATGAACTAAACAAATCAATCTGGGAGATCATCAATAACAAGGATTATTCAGTCCAAATGTCTAATCTAGCACACTATTCTACAACCAAGTAAATCAATTCTAGAACAACCACATATTTTATACTCATCATTTCTTTACTATTCAGGTTCATATGCCGATGTGACAATGGTGATATCCTATCAATACGAGAGAAAATATGTAGAATTACATGCATAGATAGTTTTGTATAGTAGAAAGTTGTAGGAACAAATATTGTGGAACTTCAAGCAGGCTAGCTTATTCAAATAAAAAAAGCATGTTAGTGCAAAAGAATTACATAGAAATACGATTACCTTAAGCTCACTAACTTCACTCTGGATTTCTTCAAATGAAATGGTTTGGTATTTTTCCTGCTTGTCTTTGTCCTCGAAGTTCAGATTTGATGCTGCAACAAAAATTAAAATTTTGACAGATAAGTGCACCAGCACGGCTTGAAGATCAAAAACATTTTACAGTTTTTGTGATCATGAAGTACACTTTAAATCCCTCATCAAGCTATAAAGACAAATATGTTATACAAAGGACTAAACCAAAGTCATCTAGATGTGGCCTAGCACATATGAAAATCGCCAATAGATATAATAGAGGATAGGGTTTATTGGGTTGATGGCTCATCAAGTGTAGAAAACCCATAGTCAACAGATAAAACGTTGCATACAAAAATGTCATGCCTAAAAGATTCAGGTAGGGAATCAGTAAGAAACAAACCTTTCTCAAAAAACTTCTTTAGGTCGGTCCATAGTTGAGGCTCTTTTAAATCAGGTATATCCACCTCGTGAAATCTCCTAAGCTCTTTAGCAATTGTAGCAGCTAACTTTGGTTCCCTCATGTCTAGAAAGCAAATGAGAATGGTTATTAATTCAGAGTTCCTTTTCCATACATGCACACATCCAGCTACAAAGAACAATATGCTACTATAGTACATCAGTCTAAAAAAGAAAACACTGATTATTCTAGGTCTTGCATCAGGGAATCCTATACACATGCCAAGGTACTCATGTTGCAGGGGACATGTAGAAGAACTCCAAAGTACAACATTCCATCATTATTTCTATTAAGCACTCTAAATAAACTAAAACCTGATACATAATAGGACTCTCAGCATCACTTGTCTGTCCTACTTTGCTTTTTGTACCAAACTTAATCAATTTATTGTTGACAGGATGATAAAAATCCAGCAAGGTATGGTTCAAAAACTCGGTAAGCTTTCAAGTAACAATACCTATTTCTTAAACGCAAGGGCACACAGAACCTAAATTCAAGAGGTGAAGTTGCTTTCAAATCATAACCATAAAATCAGCACAAACAGTGCTCATCGATTAAAGAAGATGAGAATGATCCTGCAATTCTTACCAGGCGGGGTAAGGGTCCGCGCATTGATGAAAGATTGAACCATGCCATTCCCAAAAAGTGCAAGCAATTTAGCGCCAAATCCTGCAGCCGAGAGGTATTTGATAGCCTAGCCAATATGCATATACGAATCAACTATACAGAATGCAGTGTGGACAAAGACTCTTACGTTGGCTTAAGTAATTTCAATTGCCCATTCATAAAAGGTAACATAATTTCTTTGATCTGCGAATATCTTTACTCTTTAAAGCCTAATTATCAGGAAAGAAATAATTAAAATTAGTAGATGACTTACCAATAGTTCTCTTTTCCGATCAATAACAAACTCGGTGTTCGGTCCGTACAATCTAACAGTAATTGCCACGTCACTGCCATTTTCCTCTTTAACCGATACCTTCAACACTAAAACAGATGTCAGAATTTTTTTTGAGCATAAAAAAAAGAATTCAAGTTGACATGAATAGTGAAATGCTAATCACAGATGTCAGTTTACTATTGTTGATGGTATGAATTTGCAAATTGATAACAAGTCAAGTAAACTGCTAAAAATGAAAATCTTTTTAGCTTGCAAATTTTTTCAAAATCTTTACATTGAATTGACTACCAAAACAGCCTTTTTCAAGCATACTTTTACTATCATTTCATTCGAGTAAAATTGAAACCTTTGAAATTTGAAAAAAGAAATACAAAGAATGACTCACACATATTAGTGATGCCTCCGGAAATAGTCTTTACTGAAAAACAAGAATCTTCCAAATTTGACCAATTCTCAAATATATCCTTACATAACTCTCTGAAAATCAAACCAAATCCAATCAAACATTAAATATTATGATAATTACATAAACTACAGTCATTTTTAGATCAAGAAAAAGTATATATATTTTTCTAGTGGACTGCTATAAGAAGCGAAAAATTACATGATACGAGGTTTCATGGCGGTAATAGAGAGAGAAGTATCCACTGAAAGAGGAGAAAAAAGGATATCTGAACTTCCATTGATCTGCGATTCAATGGCGTCTGTAATGCTTGCTGCTCCCATGTATTAATATTTCCTAGAGTTCAAGTTCAACAAGCTTTGAGAGGAATATATCAATGGCTTAGACAGTCGTGTTTTGTTACAGTGAAATGATTATTTAAAATGAAAAAAGAACATAATTTGGGTGGGGAATTATTATAAGGGAGAAAAAGACGGTTTGTGGTTTGTGATTTGGGAGCGCCTGTGTTTCACTTAAAATGCCAAACGTGTCCTTCGAAATGATGACTTTTTGTTTTTATTATTATATTATTTTCTACATAAATATCTAATTTTCATCTAAATCCATAAATATGTGATCATAAAATTGTTTCTTAAAAATTAAATAATCTATGACGGCCCTCAAAAGAAAAAGACAAGTAATCATATAATTTATGTTGTTTTTTCCATTATTGTTTTTCTTTATCGAAAATTAATCATATCGCCTTTTTGAGCGAGATAATTATTCCTATTTGTTCTATGAATAAGTAACAACCTACGGTTTGGGATGGTAAGCAATTATGATGTTATCGGTTTTATATCCTATCTATTCTAATGGAGGTGAATATAAATACTTGAGGGGTAGTGCAAGAGTATGACTATAAAATGTCATATTTATCGAGTATAGTGAATGGGTAGTGAAAATAGAGACTTAGGGCTTGTTTTAACGTCTGATCTGATTGGATAAGGTCTGAATTTACTAAGGTCTGATCTGATCTGAATCTTTTTGATCTGGTTTGATCTGATCTGAACTGGTCTGATCTGGTCTGGTTTGATCTGATCTGGTCTGATCTGATTTGGTCTGATCGGATCTGATCTAATCTGATTTGATTTCATAAAGTTATTATTATTATTATTATTATTATTATTATTATTATTATTATTATTATTATTATTATTATTATTGTTATTATTATTATTATTATTGTTATTATTATTATTATTATTATTATTAGTGTTGTTGTTGTTGTTGTTGTTGTTGTTGTTGTTTATATTATTATTATTATTATTATTAAAATTATTATTATTATTAGTATCTAATTAAGAATTTAATTAATAAATACTCATATTATTTAATTAATTAATTAAAAAATAAATTAATAATAATGTCATTAACATTATTATAATTATTAAATAGTCATTTATATTATTATTATCTAATTAATTAATTAATTAAAAAAATATTTTTAATTATTAAATAAATTAACATAATAATATTATTACATTATTTATATTATTACAATTATTATTTATATATTTATTTATTAATTATTTTATTAATTAAGTAATTAATTAATTAATACTCCCTCCGTTCTTTTTTGATTGTTCACATTACTATAACGGGTAGTTTCATATGTTTGTCTCATTTCCTAAAATGGAAAGTTTTGATACCCTCTTTTCACCCCTCTCTCTTCTAATATCCCATTATAATAATTAATTTATATTTCTCTCTCATAATACCAATACAATCATTAATTCACACCACTATTATAATAAAATATCCCCCTCTCTCTTCTAATATCCCATTTATAATAATTAATTTATATATTCTCTCTCATAATACCAATACAATCATTAATTCACACCACTATTATAATAAAATAATACCCACAATCAACAAAGATTCCCACTATCTTAATATGTGTGAAATCTTCAAATAGGACACACATATAAGAACGGAGGGAGTATTAGTTATAATAATAAGTAATAAGTAGTAATAATAATAATAATAAATTCAAAAATAATAATAATAATAATAATAATAATAATAATAATAATAATAATAATAATAATAATAATAATAATAATAATAATAATAATAATAATAATAATAATAATATTATTATAATAACAATATTAATATTAATAATAATATTAATAATAATAATAATAATAATAATAATAATAATAATAATAATAATAATAATAATAATAATAATAATAATAATAATAATAATAATAATAATAATAATAATAATGGTATGGTCTGATCTGATCTAATCTAGTCTGGTTTAATCTGATCTGATCTTGTCTGATCTGAAACTTTCTGATCTGATCTAAATAGTTCTGATCTGATCTGATTCTTAGCCATACCATGTTAAACTGCCCAATCTCATACTCGCATTACATCTAACGGCCCGCTTGGTAGGTGGTAATAAATTATGGCAATGGGAATGAAAAACTAGTGTAATTTTGGTTAAAAAATCTTTTGGCTATCTTGATGGCCATGCTTGACAACCTTCAATCATCTTATTTTGTTTATAAAATTCATTCCAATGCATTACCAATGTGAGAGGTGGTATTAGGAGGTAATGGAAATTTGTGAACAAAACAACTTTTTTGTAATCAAAGTTTCATTACCATGGGAATGACATGAAAGTTTTGATGAAAATTTATACTATAAATCATTGACTATTACCACCATTTAGTACCACTAACCAAACGGGCCTTAGTCGTTATGAACACTATTGCTTTAAAAATCAATCAATCATACAATGATTTTACTCAATTACCCTTAGACTAACTATTCTATAATATTTCGAAAATTCATGTGGTGACCCTGAGCTATTAGTTTTTTCACAAATGTTTTTCTAAATTTGCATGGTGACCTCGTGCATTTAAATTTTCAATGTGGTAGACAAAATGTGAAGTGTTTAGTTAAATTATGTACTTATTTCGACTGCAATTCTAAATATTTGGTTAATAAAGGTGATCATGAAGTTTTTATTTTTGAAAGAAATGTCATTACTTTGGGTAAAAAAAAGCGTAAAATTACCAAAAAAAACTTCCTTTTGTATACCACGTGGAAAAGTTGAAACTTCAAGGTTACTACATGAAATTTCTCTAATATTTTTGTACTAAGGGTAGCTCTGGATTGTCACAAGTAGGGCTGCACAGAATTTGGTCTAAACCGTAAACCAAACCGTAATTTAAGTATTTGGTCTGGTCTACGGTCCAAATGGTTTGGTCAAAATTAAAATTTACGGTTTCTGGTCTAGTCTAGGTTTTAAAATTTTCAGACCAGACCGGACCGGAAAACCGTATTAAAATTCCGGTCTGGTGAAAACCGTAAACCGTAACCGGAAACCGCATTAATATATGAAAAGCCCAAGTTTAATATTCTGAATTTCTGACTCTGGCCCAATACTCCTTTTATATAAATAGTGCTTCATAAAATAGAAACCCTAGTTCTTTAGTTCTCTTTGTGTGAAAATCTTTGTGCGTCAGGTGAGCAAACTGAAACGGCGCAGTTGCAGTCTTGCTTTGGACCTTCAACCTTCGACTTTCTGTGCCAAGATTCAAGTTTGTTGGTTAATGAAGCTAATGAAGCTCTGAAAATGGCGAAAATCTACTTAAAGCTTTGGCTAATGAAGCTACTTAAAATCTTCAATTATGCATAAATGGCGAAAATCTCTAACTAGCACTTTGTATTCTCCATTTTTGCTTCTTTAATCTTTTTCATTTTTCTGAATTTTCAGTTTTATTATATCATATTTGGGTTAATGAGATGAAGAAATAAGAGAAATAATAGTCTTGTTTGAGTCTTCTCCATCTCAACTATTAATTCTTACTTTCTAATTAATAGTTTTTTTTTTTAATTTATAGGCTTTTCCAATCTCCATCTTTATTCTTCATCCAAAGACCACCATGAATACATTATCTTAGATTCTCAATTAATGACTCGGAAATCGGAATATATATCAATATTTATGTATGAGGAGATGAATACATTATCATAGTCATAGATTCTCAATTTTAAAAATACATTTAAAAAATCCGTAAACCAGACCAGACCAGACCGGTCTAGAACGGTCTGGTCTGGTCCGGTCTGGTGTCTTGACTAGTCTGGTCTGGTTTGAAAATTTTCCAGACCGAAATTTCTGGTTTGGTCTGATTTTTCTGTCAAACCAGACCAAACCGGACCGTGTGCAGCCCTAGTCACAAGCCCTTTTCCTCGGACTACATGTAATAAAAAAAAAAAAGCATTGTTAACCATTCATAGCAAAAACACATCATCTCTTGACACCACCAACAACCACATCATCAGTCTACCACTGTTAATCCCTTACAATCACCACTACTCCACCATCAACACCGCTTATAGGGATGGCAATGGGTATTGGACCCGACCCGGATCCGTGGATCCGTATCCGTTTTCACGGATCTGGGTCTTAAAAAAAATAGACCCGTCGGGTCTGGGTCGGATCCGGGTCCAATTAAATTTCACGGGTTCGGATCCGGATCTGAGAAAAATACCCAGACCCGGACCCGTTTACCCGCAGACCCGTTTTATTTAGTTTTCCTAATCTGTTCAATCATCTTTACTTTTCTATCAAAAATTTGCATATTTTATTTAGTTTTGTTGATAAAAAATTTAGTGGTAAACTATTTGCAAATCAATCATATAGTATTAACAGTTTTGCAAATGGTAATTATTTTCCTCATCAATGCTTTAATGGAGAATTATTTACGAAACGCAATTGTAACTGTTTGCTAATGGTTTCAGTGGTTCAATGTTTTCAAAATTTTAATGACAACTATGAGTATAGTAAAGATGATTGAAGACAATTTGTAGTTGTATAATATTTTTTTTAAGTACTAGATTGTGAAATTATGTATTTATTATCATTAGTCTATGAATAGCATCATCGCAATCTCAAAACGATTCAAAAATACACTAAAAAGGGCAAAAACAAGTGGGACCCGTTTTGGACCCGGACCCGGTACTGGATCCGCAATATCCACGGACCCGGATCTGGGTCCTGTAATAATAGACCCGCGGGTCCGGATCCGGATTTGGACCCAGTGCTTGAAAACGGACCTGGATTCGGGTCCACCTAGACCCGGCCCAGATCCGACCCGTTGTCATCCCTAACCGCTTACATAGCAGTATTAAACAAGCCAATAACAAATCAAGCCAATTAAAATCAATAAAATTTCTTTCTTTTCCCTCTCATACTTTATGTGAAAAAAAGTAAATTCATTAAGGACTAAATATTATAACAAATGAATCCCTTGTGTTGATATTTGGTGACTCGAACAAGAGTCTTGGAAATAGAAAGGATAAGAACCAAGAAGTCATTTCCAGCAAGCTTAGTAGAATCAGCGTTCGTAGGGGAGGCTAGTCAGCCGAGTTGGCAGCGGTTCGTAAGAATTTTGCGATTGGTTCCAGCAGCTATTGCCAAGTTGCACTAGCGGAAAAAACTATGTATCATGCAACATAAAAGTAATGGGCAAAATTATAATATAAAAATATACTCTATATGTTGTTGTTAGATAAGAAATAAAACATTATAGTGCGTTATATATTGCAGTTGTTAAGGAACCAAAGCATATAATGTAATTTGTTATTTAGAGAAAAACACCTCCACTGTTCACTTTCATTTCACCGAAAATTTTCAAGTTTTCAAACCTACTATTTCATTCACTTCTTCTGCAAATTTCTACCTACAAATCCCATTTTTAGATTTCTTTAAGTTTTAATCTCTTCATTCATCAAAATTCTCACCATTTTTAAGTTTTCATTCTTCAAAATGTCATTATAAATATTTTCAAGCTTCATCTGAATTTCTCATTTTAAGTTTTCAAATTTCAAGCCCTTTCAAACTTTAACATTTCACGCACTTACGGCCCGTTTGGTTAGTGGTACTAAATGGTGGTAATGGGAATGGTTTATAGTGTAAAATTCCATCAAAACTTTCATATCATTCCCATGGTAATGAAATTTTGATCACAAAAAAATTTTTTGTTCACAAATTTCCATTACCACCTAATACCACTTCTCCCGTTGGTAATGCACTGGAATGAATTTTATGAATTAAATGAGATGATTGAAGGTTGTCAAGCATGATCATTAAAGTAGCCAAGAGATTTTTCAACTAAAATTACACTAGTTTTTCATTCCTATTACCGCATTTTATTACCACCTACCAAACGGGCCGTTAGGTTATTTCTCATTTCAATTACTTATCTGTTCAAACTTTGATTAACCTCATTTTCGTAATCAATAGGGCTTAATTAATTTTTTTTTTTGTAAAAATAGATGTGTACTAATTTTTCTTTATTCTATTGTAGGTAACTACTCTTCACTTTGAGGGTATAACATTATCATCTAAATACCAAGATAATTTCTATTCATATATCAATTTTTTTTGATATTTTTATGTGTTTGTAACTACTAATTGACTTAGGTAACTACGCTATGATTCAATGACATTCATTATCAAGATCCTTTAATTAATTATGATAAAATAATAAATAATTAGATATTAGTGTTCTAAAATTGATGCTTTTAAAGATATATATAGTGTAATTCTATTTTAATTTTTTCAAATGAAAATATAAATTATGTAATTATAAGAATAGTAAGGGTAAAAATTGATACAAAACTAAGATGGATTGTTGATCTTGGGTTTGCAGAGATCACAAAATGTCCCTTGGTTCCTTTCCTAAGGCACTCAGCAACTCTAGAGGACCCAGCCTAGGTGTCACATTGATCAGCCTCTGGTGTTCAAGAACTGGAATCTTGTTTGACAAGTGGTGTTGGTTGTGGTCTAAGTTGAGTCCCTGCACTCTGAATGGGACAAGCCAAGGACTATTCTGAATCTTGGTGCTATCAAGATTCTGACATCAGCCTTAGTCTCCTTGTTACAGCCTTGTGGTAGTCTTTTCACGCACACCTAGGTCCCTAAATGCCCAAATGGATTCAAGAACTCAGTTCTTGTTTTTCTGATGATAGGGTGGATTGTTATTCTGGTTCCTACTCCCAGAACATAGTCCAATTACGCCCTTCAAGGTTTCCTCCCCTTGATGGTGCAAGGCTTCAAAGTTCAAGTCTGTTCCACAGCCCTTAAACTCTCAAACCCAAGTGAAGTTGCACACACAAATTCACTACAAAACAGAAACAATTTTCTGAAATGCCTCTCAATGCATTGTATTATGAAGAATATGAAATATGTCTTGTTTGTCAATTCTCACCCCTTTATATAGGGCTCTAACTATTATAACGATCACAAGAGGGTTTTATGTCATCCTTCCCATGTGCCTAGCACATGCTTTTATTAAAACAATACAAAAAGACTTAAACAGAAACTAATAAGCCTATTTGTCAGAACTGGTGACCAGCCTTCCTTCAACCCTTTTCCTGGAGTTCTTGGTGCATTATCAGTAGGGTCCTGGGGCCTTGACTCCTTGGTCCATGTGGTGAGATTACGTTTCGGCCCCTGGTTGGGTCTATGTGTTCTTCTGTTGGGCTCAGGTCCTGTCTCTAGGTCAGCTGACACACAACTGTTTCAATTGTCCTGTCTCTTGTACCCTGGTGGTCTGTTTGGGCTTGTTCTTGGTTTCCTTGGCCTTCCAGGTCTTTTTCTTTGTTGGTACAGCAAACTAACTCCCTTCCCAAGCTATCCATGGTCTCAGGTGCCCCTCCCTTGTCTTCATGAGGATTTGGTGCAGGTGTTTCTCCCAAAATTCCCTACTGATTTAATGATTTTTCCCTTTTCTGATTTCTGATGGCCTGAGCTTTTGAGGCCATTATTGGGCTATGACATGTGCCTTGTTTAGGGTTAGTGGTGCCTGAAACTTTTTTTGTTGCAAAAATGTACCTTCATTCATTTTTTTTACCAAAAATAGTTAGTCTATCAACTAGAGATATTACTTTTCATGAAAGTGTAGCAATCTACAAAATCGGAGCTACTATTTTATTAATATAAAAAATGTTGAAAGTATTCAAACCTTTCACTCATCTATTTAAATATAAATTTAATTTGGTTTTGAATTTTATAGTCTAAATCCAAATCATAATTTTAAATCATGTGGTCAAATTTTACTTTGTATGTGGTCGTTATGAATCATCTAAACGAAGAGGAGAAACTTGTCTTAATAATTCAATGTTATTACGATAGACTAATCATTACACATTATACTAAAAAGCATGAAAATTTTCAAGTGTCACAATAAAAGAGAATTTTGCCAAATGAAACTCAATAATTGGCTAAAGAAACATTAATGTATCTTCGTCAAGCATTTATTTATTATGTTAAATTAATTACATTAGAGAATATATGATATACTGCATATATTGCTGCTAATTTTCAAAATTATGAAGTAATTTTATGCATATAACTGTCAAAATAGAGTAATTCTACTGCATAATATCTCTTGTTTTATTTTTAAATATCCAATGTTTTTATATTTTGATGTTAAAAACACTGGGCATTGCACAAGTTTTCACACTACTATTAAATAATTAGTTAAATTTATCAATAATTATCGATTAGCGAGGATAGCTCAGTAGGGAGAGCGTCAGACTGAAGATCTGAAGGTCGCATGTTCGATCCACGCTCATCGCATTTTTTTCATTTTTTTGAAATTATAAACATTTATTTTTGTAAATTTAAATTTTTTTAAAATTTATCTGATAAATAATAAATTTTGTATGTTAACAATAATAAATTAGTTTAAGTGATATTTGTTTAGTTCGTGTTATTATATACTGAATACTGCCCGTGCGGTGCATGAGTGACTTTATCAAATTTTCTAACATATTTGTATAAATTAAGAAATATTAATTTTTAAAAATAAATTTTACATTATTGTTATTTCGTTTTACTATATTATGTACATTGTATCAGATTTTGCAATGTGCATAAAGATTGTAAAAATTTAGTTCATGACATAGCATCACAACAAAAGACAAAAAATTTGATTATACTTTTATTTTTATTTTGAATAAATGAGTAAATGGTTCATACCTAGAGCACACAACACGAAATTATGAGTTTTTTTTTTTTTTTTTTTTTTTTTTTTTTTTTTTTTTGAATAATACCTGATTCATTAATAAAGAGTCATACGACATCTACATCAGAGTTAAAAATTAGCAAATACATAACAACTTTAACCAAAATTAATTCTAAATTAACAAAACTACGATCGTTGTGTATCAGATCTGACAATTCTGAACATCCTCTTCCACATCGCTGTTTGATACAGCCTTCTACGAGGGGGTCTTTCGATCTGTTGTAGTCTTGAGATAAAATTGAAATTGATGTAGTTGATAGTAATTGCAATTTATGCATCTGTTGTATTATCGCATTAAGCTCTACCAATAAATCAACAAGAGACCAAAATACACAACTCCAAACTCTCACGAGGAGAGAGACTAAAACCCAATATATGGGTAGAACAAACCCAATAAATGGGTAGAACAACCCTCCTATAGGGAGAGGACACAAAAATATTCTAATCATATTTAAAAAGCTTAAAACAGAGAAATTAGGGGCTTACCATCAACCAAAAGGTTGATGATAGCCCCAACTTAAAGTGTTTTTTTGTGTAAAGATGAAGAAGAAAAAGAAAATGGAAGGAGGAAGGAGACGGAGGGAGGAGGGAGGAAAAAATTATGAGTTTTTTTTAATAAGAAATAGCATAACAAATTTTGCTAACAAATATAACTACTATTCCTAACACACATTAAAATCAAATATAAAAACATAGAAATATGTAAAATTATTATATAATTGTTCAACCGAATATATAATTTTTTTCTCATATAAAGTATTAGTGACTTATGTAAGAAGAGCCATATTAGCATTAAGCATCGAATTTAAGTATCCAATAGCATAAATAACAAAAATAAAACTCTTAATAAAAGTATATTATGTTTTAACCATCTCAAAGATCAACACTGCACACTAATAATATTCATCTAAGAAATAAAATTTAAAAGATCTTATAAATATCTAAAATAAAAAAATAATAATTTTCTAGTACATTAAATGATATGTGACCTCAAAAATAGAAAACATTCGTTATGAATAATATTATACTCAAAATTAGGAAGTAGAAAAGTCAAAGATAATCATAATAACAATAACATCATCAGGGGCGGTTTTGGGGCCGTGCGAGGTGCCCAACCGCACAGGGCCCCGAACCTAAAGGGCCTCATATTAAAAAAATATTGTAGAATAGCATAATATTGGGGTAGAGTAGTTGGTAAGGGTTTTACTTCATGTATCAATGGTCATATGTTCAAATCCTATTAATTACATGTTCTCTCCTTTTTTATCTCTTTCCAAAACAACTCTTAACCTTCCAAATATTTTCTTACCTTATTTAATGTTTACAGATTCATAAAATATCAATTATCACTAACTTAATTTATAAAAATAATCAACACTTTATTTTTAATTTTTCAACCTTTCAAACTCTTTTTATTATTGGTCATCAATTTATTACTATTTTTTTTTTCTTTCATTTTAACAATAGAAAAGAAAATTTAATTTTTAACAACTTAGTTTAAGCTTAAGAAATATAAATTATATTGAGTTTTTTATTGTTAATTTCTTTTAAATTATAAAGGGCCCCAATTTTAGAAATCTATAAATAATAAACAGGGCCTCAGAATTGTTTGCTCCGCCCCTGAACATCATCATTGAATTTTATAGGGAAAATTTTTAATGAGAAAACAACACGTAAGAAATTTTAAAATGTGATAATGTCAGTAGTGTTTTGTTTCATAATAGCACACTTTTATATTGTTAGTAAGTTAAAGACTTATAATTTACAATCAAAGAAGATTTCACCATCTTAAAGTAGCGAGTCCCTACTCTCTCTAGGTTGTAAGGGTGTTTTCTAGTTCTCTGCTAGTTTTTCTCCGTCCGGAAGCTTCTCTGGTTGTTTCCGGCGTCTTTTCCGTTTCTCTTTCTTTCTTTCTATTTTCTTTTCCTCTCTCTTTTATTTTCTTTTGTTCTTTTTTGGGTCGTTTTTTCTCTGTGTTCGTGTGGTCTGTATTCTTGGACATGTCGTCCCAAGGTTTGGTGATGGGTAGTGATGATCTTATATCATCTTCTTTTATTGATAGGGTGGAGTGCAAGCTTTGTTCTCCGGGTGATCATAATCATGACGTGCAGCAGGTTGAGGGTGGGAATGTAGACGTGCAGGATTTCTGTGAATGGGTTGATAATGGCGACGAGGCTGAAGAGGATCGTCTGTCCTTGGGTCTGAATGGAAAGCTTTGGTCTGAGCGGGTTTTGAACCCTACGGCTTTTATGGCGACTATAAAGACTATTTGGGTTACTCAGTGTAGGGTAGACGTTACGATGATTGGTAAAAATTTATATCAGTTTCAATTCTACCATTGGCGTGATAAGGAAAGAGCGCTTAAAGGTCAGCCATGGCACTTTGATAAAATAGCCATTTTGTTGTCTGACATGGATTTGGCTCTTAAGCTGTCTGAATTGCAATTTTTTGATTTGCCGATGTGGGTTAGGATATATGATATTCCTTTTCGGGGTCGGTGTAATGAGGCCAATGCAAGAATGGTAGGGGAAAAGCTGGGGGCTTATTTGGATATAGATCGTTCTGATACTTTGGGGATGGAGAAATCTTTGAGGATTAGAGTTAGTATCGATGTCCGTAACCCGTTGAAGAAATGCGTCACGATCAAGGTCCGTGGTGGGGAATCTTGCAACTGTCCGGTTAAATAAGAAAAATTACCGATGATCTGTTTCTTTTGCGGTAGGCTTGGTCACGGTATGAACAATTGTCGGGATACGTTTGGGGTCCAATCTCCTATCAAGAAATTTGGTCCAGATTTGCGAGCATCACTGTGGCGACCATTGGTAAAGGCGAAGAGCGAGGTGGGTGCGGGTAAGGCAAAGTCGTGTGGTAAGAGGCTTTTCTTTACCAAGAAGTCAGTGGTTAAGGAAACTCTACATGAGCCAAATTACAATATTATCAATAATGTTACTTCACTTTTTGATAGAGTAGCCCTTGATAATAAGAAAATGGATAATGTGGAGGTTGGGGGTTGTAAGGTTTCTATGGAGCATAGACTTTCAGGTTTTGATAATATTTTGAGTCATGAGACATGTGGCTTATGGGGATGGTTTAAGAGAGGATTCATCTCGTGAAGTGGCGGTGGAGGCTCGCGATACGACGTCATTTGGGGAGGGGGAGGTGGAAGTGGCTGATAATGCTCAAATTTTAGCATTGCCTGACCAAAGTAGTTTTGTGGTTACAAAGGCAACATCTACTTCTAACACGGAGAGGCAGGTTTGTAAATGGCGCAAATTTGCTCGACAAAAATCTTCGACTTTTGACATTACCCCTTTATGTATTCCGGTGGGTGATAAGCGTCCTAAGGTTGTGGAGGGTTTTGATGATCAAATGGAGGAAGAGATGGATCAAGGTTGTTCGAAGAAAAGGTTGGCGGTAATGGAGGTGGAACCTTATCTTGATAACAAAAACGTGGCGGGCCCCACGAGATGGGCTCTCGGGTCCCAATGAAGCCGATTTTTTGTTGGAACTGTCGAGGGCTTGGGAGTCCCTAGATGGTGAATGCACTATCGTCTTTAGTGTGTAGATACTCCCTTTCGATTCTTTTTCTTAGCGAAACCAAAACTAATAAGAAAGAGATTCGTAGAATTCAAGATAGGCTTGGGTTTGATCGGAGCTTTTCTGTAGATGTTGTGGGACGATCTGGAGGGCTTGCTATGCTATGGGTGGGCGAGATGGATATTAGTATTTTAGGTTCTAGTGACCATTTCTTAGATTGTATGGTTCACGAGGAGGGTGGGGAGTCATGGTGTTTTACAGGAATTTATGGATGGTCGGAGCATGGTTTTAAGGATCGTACGTGGGAAGTTATCAATTCTTTGGGGCAAGATTTTTCTGAGCCGTGGGTGCTTGGAGGGGATTTTAATGAAGTTCTGAAAGAGTCTGAAAAGTGTGGTGGGGTTGCTTGTGATTTTAATAATTTGTGTACTTTTAGGAATTGCTTGGACTCTAATGGTTTGCGAGAGATCGATTATATTGGGTATCGGTTTACGTGGAGCAATAAGCGTGTCGAGGGTCTTATTGAAGAAAAGCTTGACCGTGTGGTGACTAATTCGGCTTGGTGGCGGCTTTATCCAGATGCTTTAGTTGAAAATGTTATTTGGGATGGGTCTGATCATCTTCTGATCGTTCTTTAGCTTTGTATTCCTTTGGAAAACAAGAAGAGACGGGATGATAATAAGGTTTTTCGGTTTGAAGCTCGTTGGATTTATCATGAGCAGTTCGTGGCTTTTCTTAAGCATTTTTGGGTTTCTTCTAAACGCTCTAATTTTAGTGATTGGTGTCGTATGGTAGATGATTGTGGGGTTCGATTGAAACAATGGCATCAAGAGGTTTATATGGTTGATCAGAACAAGTTGGGTTGGCTCCTTCGAAGACTCAAGGCTTTGCGTAAATTACATCCCTCGACGAGTGCTCTTGAAGAATGTCGTGTGGTAGAACGGGACATTAGGCGATTGCGGTGTCATCAAGAAACTGCTGCTTGGCAAATATGCCGTCCTTTTGTTTTAAGAGATGGGGATCGTAATACCGCTTATTTCCATTCTAAGGCCTTGGCTCGAAAGAAAAGAAATATGATCAAATTCTTGGAAGATTCGAGTGGTTTGCGGCATAGGTCTCGTGAGTGAATGATGAAGGTGGCGGTGGACTATTTTTCCGCGTTGTTTTCTTGTTCTAGACCCGAGATTACTATTGACAAAGTTGATTTTATGGATAGTCGTGATTCTAAAAGTATGGTCGATTAGTTGATGCTCCCTTATCACAGAGCTGAGGTAGAGGAAGCCTTAGCTAGTATGCACCCTTGTAAATCGTCGGGGCCGGATGGTCTTCCGACTATTTTTTATAAAAAATATTGGGATCTCGTGGGCAATGATATATGCAAGGTTGTTCTTGATTTTTTAAATAATGGGATCTTTGCGGATGATATCAACTATACTCATGTGACACTAATTCCAAAAGTAAAGACCCCGACCAAGATGACGGAGTTGCGTCCTAATAGCCTTTGCAACGTTTCATACAAACTAATTAGTAAAGTATTGGCTAATCGATTGAAAATTCTTCTCCCCTTGATTATTGACAAGAATCAGAGCGCCTTTGTCCCAACCCGTCTAATTACCGACAATGTCGTGCTTTCTTCAGAAGTCTTCCATTTTATGAGTCATAATCAAGCTCGAAAGCGTGGTTTCATGGCCTTAAAACTTGATATGAGTAAAGCGTAGATCGTATCGAATGGGACTATCTGGCGTGTATTATGATTAAATTGGGTTTTCCGGCTCTATGGATCGATCGGGTTATGTAGTGCGTTACGCCAGTGAAATATTCTTTTTTGGTTAATGGAGATGTTTCCGATATTATTATCCCCAAGCGTGGTTTACGTCTAGGGGGCCCATTATCGCCGAATTTGTTTCTTCTGTGTGCTGAGGGCTTGGGTATGTTGATAAAGAAAGCTCAGGAGGAGAATCGGTTACATAGAGTCGCTATTGCTCGGAATGCCCCGTTATTAGGGCTGAGTAAAACTATCTAATGATCCGATTATCCGATGATTCGATCTGATATTCGATTCGATGTTTAGGATATCCGATTCGAAGTTACAATTCGGATCAAATATTCGATTCGAAAATTCGAATATCAGATACAAATTCGGATATCAATATTTGGAGATTCGAATATCCGACATTTTTTTCAATTGGCGGATATCGGATATCGGATATCCGAAATAATTTCGGATAGTCTGATATCGGATATCCGCATATTATAAGTAGTTTCGGATATTCGTTATTCATAAGAAAAAAATTATATTTTTATAAATAAATTATTTTGACTATATTCGGAGATCGGATATTTTGAATATCCGACTGGAAATTTTCAATCTTTTCTCATAAGCATCGGATATCGGATATTTCGAATATCCGATTCGAATATTGTCGGATACCGATATCGGATACCCGAGTCGGATCGAATCGGATATCGGATATTAGATATATATATCAGTTTTCGGATATTGGATATCCGATCTGACTGCATGTTTCGGATCGGATATCCGATTTTGCTCACCCCTTCCCGTTATATCCCATTTTTTTTTCACTGACGAGAGCATGATTTTTGCTAGGGCCAATACTAGTGAAGCGACGGCTATTTTGGATATTTTAAAAGAATACGATCTTTTGTCGGGTCAAGTGGTGAATCTTGAAAAATGTGAGGTCTCTTTTAGCAAAAACCTCAATCATGATATTAAGCGATGGGTTGGTTCGGTTTTTGGGTTTTAAGGAGGTGACGTCTCATGACAAGTACCTTGGGCTTCCCACTATTTTTGGTCGTTCCAAGAAACTTTCCTTTGACGGTATCAAAGAACGTATTTGGAAAAAGTTGCAGGGTTGGAAGGAGAAATTACTCTCCAAAGCGGGCAAGGAAATTCAAATTAAAGCAGTGGCCCAATCCATTCCTACTTACGCTATGAGCTGTTTTAAGCTCCCACAGGGTTTTTGTGAGGACGTTGAAAGAATTATACAGAATTTTTGGTGGGGGATGTCTAATTTCGATCGGGGTATCCCTTGGAAGGCTTGGAAGGATCATTGTCGTCCCAAGTATGACGGGGGTCTTGGCTTTCGTGACTTAGTTCTCTTTAATAGCTCCCTCTTAGCTAAACAATTTTGGCGTATTCATTGTGATCCTGATTCGTTATTGGCTAAGTCTTTGAAGGCTTGTTATTTCCCTACGACATCGATGTGGGATTCTACGTTGGGTTTTAACGCTAGTTATGCATGGAAAGGTATCTAGGGGGCGAAGGATATTCTTGAGTTAGGGGTGCGATGGAAAGTGGGGGATGGGAAGACCATTGAACTGTGGAGTGACGCTTGGATTGGTGGTGTAACCGCCCTGAATTATGAAGACAAAGACTAATTGAAATTTAGTATTAATCAAGCGGAAGCTTGCTTTTGCCAGCACAATAAAGGGGATTACTTAAAGGATAAACCAATTGAAACAGCCCAAACTGGCGTAAACAATATTATAATACCGTCTACAAAGCACAGCGGAAGACTTATAAAAGTCTGGGCTGAATCCGACCTGTAGCTCGATAGCCACAGCAAACTAATATCAGAGTATTCAAAACTTTTACATTAAATAAGTGAATAATATTTACAAAACATTATAAAATAATTACAATATAATTTACAAATATCTGATTTACATTATGATTTTCAAAAAGAAGTCCTCGCCTCGCACGCATCACATAACACATGTAGACATCTCTCCACATAAGATTCAACCTGAAAATGGATCTATCCCCCGTAAGGGATAGGCCCCATCAAAGACTGTCAACAATTGAATTGTTGAGTAATCCAACAAACTATTACATTTATATGCAAGTCATTAACAAACAACTCCAATTTAATCATTTGCTCATTTAGTAACTCCTTATAAAACATTAATTTATCAAACCAAAATTCTTTTAAAGATCGGTTGGTTTCAACATAAATACGGCTAAGAACCTTTAGTTCAAAGCGAATCAAAACACGGCTATAACTTTACAAGTTAATAGCGAAATCAAAATACGACTATTACTTTACCAGTAAATAGCGAAAGTCAAAATACGGCAAATGGAACATATAAATTCATTTGCGAAACAAACAAAACTTTATATACCAAACGTAGTTATTCAAAACTCATATTAAAACAATAATATAACAACACTTTAAAAGATGGGAATATATGGACCGTCAGGAAGTAGGCTTGATCTAAATCCTGAGAATACGGGTGATCGTCATCACCGAAATACGGTTCTTGCAAGAACGAAACGGGACCGGGGGCTTGAGATCGATCCGAATAACCATTACCTATTATCAAGCTATAGGATTTCATAATAATCCGGATATAAATATCCGTTGCCAATTCCCAAAAACGAACATGTTTCAATGTCGAACATTTCAATATAAAACGAATCAATAAATCACTTGATTTTCTTTAAAATCAATAATCATAACTCATTTTCACAGTACAATATTCTAAAGCTCGTATTAATAAAGCTATGAACATACAAAACATAATTTTGATCAAGGATTAAAAGCAAGGTCAAACCAAGTCAAATTCCAAAGTTTTGAACACCAAAAATTATACGATTTTGCTTAAATATAAATAGCAGTAATATCACACATATAAAACATAAGTTGACATTTGAAATACTTAAATTAAATTTAAAAGATAATAGTGTTTGTAGGATTACTTTTCCACGCTAAGAATAGCATTCAATAATTAAAATACCAATCAATTCTTCATCAACCTTCAATATGTAAAAGGTTGAGTTACTATCAATGGAGTTTAACCAATTTTACACAAATGTGAAATCCCAATAACCAACTTAGATCATATCAAATTGAGATCAACTAATCAAAACTCAATTGATACTATGTTCCCAAATTTATACTTGAACCGACCACTCATATTAATCAAATAAGGACTCGTAACTCAACCATACCAATCAATAAACCCAATCGAAGGATAAATACTAACCCTAAATACTTGATAAAAAGAGTATTCAATTTGAACCCCAGCTTTAATTATGAACTAGGAAATCAAAAATACTATTTTCGGATTTTCAGGACACCCTGTTAGTATTTTGGGCATAACTCTCTCATATGAACTCATTTTGGGGCGATTCAGGTGCCCACGCGACCGCGACTTGGAGCGCTACAATTCTTATGAATAAATCAGAACCTAGAAACAATTAGAACTGCCATGAAAATAGCCAAAACAGAACGTACAGATCATAAACTGAAATTTCAATATCAAATATACTAAATTTTATACTAGAAACCAAATAACCCAAGTAAACAAGACTAATCAACACTAAAAACAACCCAAATACTTATTGAATCCATATACTCATCTAAATTCAAGTTGATACTTAAATTTGAATCAAAGACCCGAATTGAATCCACAAATACTAAACTACTTTAAAACATTCACTTAATACTTAAATAGATTAGTTTGTGAGTTACCTCAATCACTATTGAAGGGCCTTCCAACTTTCAATCTTGAATATCAATTTGATTCACAAAATACCCAATTTAAATCAACAAAACCCTAACTTTAGATTACTTGAATGATAAATCCCAAGTTACACTTCAATCAAAACTTTTACCTAAATTGAGAACAGGGGGTGGTTGCCTTGACGGTTGGTGGTGCGGCAGTGGCGGTGTTAGGGTCGCGTGACAGTGGCGGTTATAAATCGTGGTGGTGCATCACGGTTGAGAGAGACTGCCGTAGGTTGCTGGCGATAATCAATGGCAAAGAGAGGGTGTATTTCTGGTACGTGGTGGTGTTGGCGAGGTCGTGAAGCTAGCTGTGGAAAATTGGATTCCAGGTTCTTCCATTTTTATTTAAGTAATGTTTAGTAAGATAAGAATGAGGAAGAAGAAATGGAATAGTAATGTACGAGTCTATGAGATATCCTTATAAAGACCCACGTGGAAATCTTTTAAATGGTCTCCATTTGCTTTATTTATTTATTATGATTGTGATTATTATTATTATTTAACTTAAATTTGAATGATATCCTTAAATAAATAATATTCTAAGTCCCAATAAAATAACATACTCAAAATTTAATAACCTTAATTAACTTAATTAATTACTATTAATTAAGCTGCTAAAATAGGGGCTGTTTCACCAATGTTCAAGTAGAATACTTGAACCACAACCAAAGCAATATAACAGAAGTCTTAACTGTCTAAAATAAAGGAAAATCACAACCAAACCGAAATAAGTCCAAAGTTCAAATTACATCCTTAAAATAGTCCAAACCTAAACAACCAAACTAATAGTCTCTTAAATAAAATAAAGAGATCTAAACAAAAGGGGAGTCATACTCCAACTCGAGTTCATCTTCTCGCATATCCATTCTTCGTCGAGGTGCCATAGGGGTTTATTCTAAAAACAAAATCATCGAAAAACATACAAAGCATAGTATCAGCAAAAAGGCTGAGTATAAACACACTAGTGTCCGTCAAACAAGTTATTAAAAACCTTTTCGATTCGAGTAAATTCATTTTGAAAGATGCTTTTCATTTGATAAATCATATTATCGTTCAAACCCAGTTCAATGGTTCTATAACAATTTCAAATTCTCAATTTTCATCATAAATCTTAAGATCTCAATGGATCCAATCAATTTCAAACTCATATCATAAGTTTGCACGGGTACCCTGTGAGTCTGCCTGTGACTCGTTTGGTAGTCGGTCTACCGTCTGCGACATGTCCGGTAAGTGTAACACAATGGTATTGTGAACAATAAGCGCTCAGCATTGGTGAGTCGTTTAATCATGCACACAACATTTGCTGTGTATGTACCCGCCATTTAGGGTAATACATTTTTGTATATAATATATACCTTGAAATTTCAATAGCATTTGAAAAGTCAATAATATTAACTTTTTCCTTATGATAAACATCTTTTATTTGCAACATAGCAAAACATACTTTCTTTACAATATAGCAAAAATCAAATCATAATATTTCCCACATGGGTAAAACATGCTTAGCATAATCATATCATCAAACATAACCTTCGTATTATATTGGGGCATCACTAGCATGTGTGGAAATGCATCAATAAAAAGTGATTAAAAATTTAATACGATTTTTCAAGTAAACCACTAAAATGTTTTGTTTCAATCAAAGAGTTTTGAAATTCATTTAAAACAAGTATGATATAGTTCATAAATATATTAAATCATTATAAAAAAAAGATTTCATAAAACATTATTTTCTTAAATACGAGATAGTTTTGCCGGTAATAAAATCAATAATTAATTAACAAAATAATATTTATTCTCCAACAAGACCCAAGTTAATCAAGTCATTATAATACCTTAATTAAAATGAGTTTAAGGTTGTCCCATCAGATTATGATTGGTTATGCCACTTATAATGATATTACGATTATTTTCGACAATTTAGGTATTTACCGCTATTTAAATGGTGTTTAAATCCATAAAAATTATAAACCATCTAAGTAAAATATATTTTATACTATTAGGCAGTAGGTTACTAACAAAATTATAAGTTTTTGATATAGGTCTATTTTTACTCAAATTTAATTAACAATAATACACCTTTAAATAATTAATTAATATTTATTAATTTGATAAATTAGTAAATAATTAATAATTAGCTTTATAAAATTTTACCAAGGTTCTATAAGTTATATAATACTTTTATTAGCTCATTTTAACTTATAAATGTCATATATAATATTTTATTTTTTTTATATAGACATTTTATCCATAAATCAATAAAATCGATTTAAAATTATTTAAGTCAAAATAAATTAATATAAAAACTTTTATGATGTTCCAAAAACTGTTTTAAGGAATATAAAATTTTAAATAACCATTAAAAACCGTGTGGGGCATGTTTAATAATTAATATTGTTATTTTACCGATAAACCGAATAAAATTTATTTAAGTCCATATATGGTCACGAAAATCCTTATAAACTTTTCAACATGTATATACTGTTTATATAAGTGTCTCAAAAAACTTTTATTCTCAAAATATGTCATTTAGAATTTATTTTGTATTTTACCGTTTTCTAACTTACCGATTATTAATAACCGAGTAAAAATTTTTTAAAGTCGTTAAACATTAACAAAATCTTCTCAAATTTTTACCACATTTAGTTACTGTTCATATGGGCATATGATAAAAATTTCAAGTCCATATGTATTCATTTAGTAATTATTTTATACTTTACTATTTAACAATTTACCGATAAATAATTTAACGATTACTCAAAAATCGTGAAGAAAATCCAAATTAAATATATTCTGGCCAAATCTTGTTGGAGACATTATAATATGATTTTATTAATTATTTTTGATGATCAAGAGTTTATCTAATACCATATTTCATAATAAGAGTATTTAACACCTTAAAACCCATTAAAATATCGATTTAATGAATAAATTTCAACAAAATTATTCAAGAGATGATTTTAACATATAGCTACTAGAAATTACTCTTAAAATGCATTTTAAATATTTTCTAAGTCCATAAAACCATTTCCATCACAATTACTTTCACAAAGTAGTGTAAATCATGCCTTTAAACATACAATTCTTAAAATCAACATGCATGATGCCCACAATAATAATACATGTAATAAATCATTGCATACTCAAAATTATCATTTTGATATCATTTTTCAAGATTTAAGAACTTCTCTTTGGGTAACTCAAAAAAAAAAAGAACTTTTCTTTGGGAATTTTATTTTTTTTTAAAAAAACAAGTTTATACAAAACTTTCCCAACTTGTTCTTAAACCCTTTAAAAATCACCCCATGTGACATACCTCGACTCCAAGCCTATATAAGTATTTCGTAAGCTCCTACGTAAGCTCTGATGCGTTCTTAGAAGCGGTTCCAACTTCGGGTCCTTGCCCTTCAAGTCTCAACTCCAACTCTTTAACTAAACATATAGCATTCATCCAAAAAAAATCAATAATAATTTTGGATTTCTAACATGCACTTAACTTTTCTTAGTTGGAGTTGTTAAACTAATACTTGTGATGATTTTAACATATTTGGAGTATACTTATTATGTTGAGCAACATACTTAATCAAGTCTCATAATTTTACAAAAATTCTTAAAGTAACAAAATTTATAAGATTGTGAAAATGACATTTTCTTTTCTTTTACTTTCTATTATAACCGGTTTTTTTTTATAAAGGTTTTATGAGTGATAATTTTTCTTAGTTTTAGAGACAAAATATCCATATTAAAATGATCTTAGTTTATTTAAAAATTCATGTAAGAGTGTTCTACATGAACAAGTTTTACAAAAACTAGTGGAATAAGGAAATGAACGTAACTTACTCTATACTTGGTGGATTTTTTCAAGTTTGGTGTCTATGAAAAGCTCTTAAAATGAAAATTATTTTTATGGAATATTTGAGTTTATAAAAATAAATTTTCAGAAGTTTTAGATGGATTTTTGAAAACTAGGAACTTTGGTTAAGTATGAAAAAACAACTTAACGAAGGTTGTGAATAGCAAAAATGAGTTAAAACTCAATGCCATTGTCAAAAGTGTGAAAAAGTGGGGCATATGCGCAAACAAACTACCCAACAACATAAACAAAGCTTGCACCACCACTGAGAAGGAGAAAGAAAGGGGTATGCTTAAGAATGTAGAAGAAGATAGTGAAGGATAGACTACGGTCTTAGAGTGTAAATCTACTAGGAAAATATATTTAATAATTGATCCATGAGAGCGGGATCCCTTATGATCCCTCACCTAAATGATCATTCTCTCATAGAATGTTCGGGGTATGAATAACCCGGATAAGGCTTGGGAACTTCGTGAGCTCCATAGCCAGCAAAACGTTGGGCTTACATAGTGAATCATAATCATAATAAGAAATTAGTTATAAGACACAAAATTAGTGAAGTTCCGGTGCGAACTGTGCTTAAGTGTGAACCGTGCGAACCTTGTTACTTTTTAGCAAAAAGGTGTTACTATTTTGTATGAAATTTGTATGGTAGAAAAGTAGCAGTTTTTAATGTAAAAGTAACACTTCTAAAAACGTGTTTCCTTTTGGAAAAAATGTGTTACTTTTCAGCCATAAAAACCAAAGAAAAATATTAGTATCACGATTTTGCTAAAAAATAACAAGGTTTGCACCTTTCACACTTAAGCAAAGTTTGCACTTGACTCGACCCTATATATATATATATATATATATATATATATATATATATATATATATATATATATATATATATATATATATATATATATATATATATATATATATATATATATATATATATATATATATATATATATATTTTCTTTTTTTTTGTCAATTGATTTGTATTATATACCAAAAATATAGATACAGAGGGGGAGATGCTCGGTCTGTAAATTAACTGCAGACCAAGCCACGCACCAAAAACGCTATCACTCACAACAAAAAACGGGAGCGATAACCCAAAAGAAAAACTACCAAAGCTACATAGATACAAGCATGTCACTCATCCTACTGCTAACCCTCCCTGCAACTCTAAAGATAATCAGATCATACATTTCTTTCTGGCTAAAAGTGCGATTGTCAAAAATTTTGCCATTCCGCTGTTTCCAGATGCAGTATATCATCTCCGTCCATAAAGCAACAATCAATTTGGCTCTGTCGGTTTTCTTCTTATTGATCTTGGCCATGATTCTAATCTCCGCCTGAAAGTCAGCTTCGTCGAATCTCTCACGAAGGAAACTGAAAATCTGGGTGCGGATGTTCTTTGCGTTTTGGCAATCAAAAACAAGGTGTTGATATATATATATATATATATATATATATATATATATATATATATATATATATATATATATATATATATATATATATATATATATATATATATATATATATATATATATATGCGCGCGCGCGTGTGTACTAAATAAGAAATACGCTCCAGATTGAGTTAAGAACAATTAAGAACAAGATAAATTATGTATAAAAAATATATATGAAAACAAAATTAAACTAAAATGTTGTTTGGTCTTAATTAGAAATTGTTTTTAAGTAGAAGTTTTTAGTGTTTTAGGTTTTATCTCATTTTTTTCTCCTTTTTTCGTTAATTTGTCATGAAAGCTAAACTATCTTTTAGAGGTTTTCTACACAAGGACGTCTCCTGATAGATTCGAGTCGTATTTCATGATGATTAGGAACTATTCCCGTAACAATGGTTAATACTCATTAATGAAATATTGGTAGAATCCTAATAATAACAAGAAATAAGTTACAAGACACAAAATGAGGCATAAAGCTTCAATTTTTTATTTATAAATTTTTTGATTTTTTTGATTTTTTTTGTCTTTTTGATTTTTTTTATAAAAAAAAAACAAAAAGGGTTGCCTAGTACAGATAAAGCAATTAAGAAGAGCCAGAAAAACTAGGAACTTTGGTTAAGTATGAAAAAACAACCTAAAGAAGGTTGTGAATGGCAAAAATGAGTTAAAACTCAAAGCCATTGCCAAAGCCTAGGACTCTTCCTATCATCACTTAAAACTGCCTAAAGCAACTCTAAAACTCTAAACTCCAAACATATAAACAAAGACTCTCAAACAGACTTGTGTGTTCCTTAAAGCTGTGTGCAGAGAGAAAATCATGACTTAGGCATGCTCGAAAAACTCGACTCTGCCCATGATTTGAAGCTCTTAAAACATGATCAGGACATTGAGCATCAAAAGGGTATCTGTGGTTCGTAACAAGGACGGTTTTCCCCGTCCAGGAGACATAAAAACCAAAACGAACAGGTTTCCGAAACCTGCAAAAAGGTTTGCGTCTGTGCGGTTCGCCAAAGATCCTTCTGGAAAACAATTAAACCTGAACTGATGAGATTTTCCGAGCCACTGGGATCATGAGCAGTAAAAACCGAAGATGGTGGTGAAAACCGGGCATTCAGCAAAGAATATCGCATCTCCAAAGATTGCCCATGAGCATATCAACACTGCTACTGCTAAGTGCATTGCAGTATTGAAGGTTCAAACCAACCAGGCTTTTCCCTAAGTTGATAAGGAACGGTAAGCTTTTGTTTGATATCCGAGCACAGCCTGATATGGAAAGGATTTGCAGGTTTAATTGTTGCGAGCAAGATAAAGCGGCAATGCCTAAATCTGTGACTGCAGAATTCGAGACATGGAGTTCACTGAGCAATGGGCAGCTGCAGGCTATGGTAGACACGCTCACATCAGAAATCTTCCTGCACCCATCGAGATTCAGAACTTTGATGGTCTCTCCATGGTGTCTAGCAATAGCAACAACAGATTCATCGGACAAGTTTATGCAGCCACTGAGGTTCATCTTGACGAGACCTGCTACCGAGCTTTCAAGAACAGAGAAAATACCGTCGTCTGTAATCCCATAAAGGCCACTTAAGTCTAACTGCCTTAGGTTGGGGCACATCTTACCCAAGATATCCAAGCTAGCACTTCCAAAGGCAGGACAGTTTTTGACGGAAAGGCATCGAAGGGATAAGCAAGGGTATATGACTGAATCATAGAACGGCATATCCTTAAGACCGATGCACTTCACAAGGGCAAGAGATCTGAACTTAAAACTGCAATTGGAGAGGGCGGAGACAACTCCGGATACGGTAATTCTATTGCAATCCTCCAAATGCATGCTCTCGAGAGACTCCGCTGATCTTGAGAATGCCAACAATCCATCATTCGACATGAAACAGCAATTGCGTAGGGAAACCTGTTTGAGGGTAGAGCAGCCCTTGCCAATAGCTTCAAGACCCTTATCAGTTACTCCCAAACATGAAGAAACCGACAAGGAGACTAAAGCCTTTAAACCTTGAGCACTACCCATTACCCAAAACCCTTTTTCGCTCACATTCCTTAGGCCGCTCAAGGTGAGGTTGGTGATAGATTTCCCATAGTGGCCAATGACAGCAAGCGAGAAATCCGAGATGTTCAAGTTCTGAAGCTTTACTTTGGCCAACACTGAAGAGGATGATGATAATAAACTTGCAAGCCCTTGATCCCCAACCAAAGGGCAGTCCTTAATCGAAATCGATTCAAGTTTAGGGCAGCCCTGAGCAATCGCTAGCATACTGTCATTGCCGATGTTATGGCATGATTCAATCGACAAAGTTGTCAAATTCGGGCAACGTTCAGCAATAGCAGTTAAACCCTTGTTGGTGATTGATGGACAATGGTAGAGATCAAGCTTCTCCAACATGCGGCATTCATTAGCTATCTCAATAATCCCTTCATCCCCAATAGTAGAAACACTCCACAAAGACAGAGATTTGAGAGATGGGCACCCACGAGCGATAGCTGAGAGACCGACATTAGTGACAGTCGCACCTTGAGTGCCTCGGATAGAAAGCTTTCCGAGTCCACCTCGAGCAGCAGTTCCAACAGCAATAGCAGCAAGTCTGATATCATTAGCTTTCTTCCCTTCAACGGTCCTCGAAAGACAACCATCTACTTCTTCACCTTCAGATACTGCTAATGCGTCCTTATCACACATTTCGGCCCTGCGGATGCTGCTCAGAAGAGAAAACCATTGCTTTGAGACACAAGCACAGTTGCTCCTCGCTTGGCCAGGCAAGCGCCTAAAGATCTCAAAGAGGCATTCCTGTGGAAGAACATCAAGGGATGAACCCTTTTGCTGCTCAGATTCATGACCCCAAAGTACAAATGGGGCATCGATTCGTGCACGTTTGCTAGGAGGAGCTTCCATTGAGAATGATCTCTCATTGTACAGTGAACCATTACCTGAAAATTTACAGAAAAAGTACAGATAAGCAAAAGAAACACATTATACAATAGCCCATTAAGCTTAAATATACCATCCCTCCCTAATTCAGTTCAATAAACTCATAAACAGAGCACATAATTAAGAATTATTTCTTGATAAACTCTATGATGTAGATGAATCAAGCAAATTTTCTCTATCCCAAATCAAGTATTATTTCAGTCTTCCATTCCAATTTAGAAGGTCCACTAATTAAAATCATTAGCATAATCAAGTTCATTAGCTCATATCATGATCTTAATTCTTGGGTAATCATTAGCATAATTTAATTCAATTAACCCAATTGATCTCAGCTAATCATCATTCAATTATACATAAATAAATAACAAGAAAAATCATTTAATTTCAATTCAGCATATATACATGGGCCCTACATTACTAAACCATCTCAAATTGGCAACTCATTAAACATTTAAACTTGACTATATTTGCACAAACTAAATGATACACTAATCATAACCAAATTCAATTAACCCAATTCAGAAAACAAAATTCTAAGTGCACCCAACAATGAAAAACAAAAAAAAAATGAAGAAAGATCAAAAAGAACATACCTTGGTAGTTAAGAAGACTGGACATGACTGAAAAATTGAAACTTGAAGTGAAAAATCAAGAAAAGATTGCAAATTGAAGAGAAACCCAACAATGAAAAACAAAACCCAGAAGAGTAGATGAAAGATTACTGCAAATACAAAGGACATTACAAAGATTAGAGAAGAAGGTAAGGAAGAACCCTATAAGATAGGGAAAAAAATGTATATGTGATGAATGAATAGAATGATGAAAGAAGAAAACAAGTTTTATATGAGTTGGTAAGAGAAAGAGAGAGAAAAGAGATACATTAAGAAACAGCCCCCCTTAATTTGATTTCCCATATTAGGATAACAGTATGGTCTAATACAATGTATCTTTGATAACATTCATTCATATATTTCTATATCATACCCCTAAAATATTACTAGTAGTAGTAGTACTCATTTAATGTTATTCTCCTGCACCCACTTGGACCCACTTCTCTTTCATTCCACTTTTGCCTTCTATGAATACTAGAAAACCGGATTTTAGACCATTGTTTTTCCCTAAAATTTAATGATAGTAGTATTGTTTTTTAATCATAATTGTTTTCTTTATTAATTGAGTAATCATTATTAGGAGTGGGGTGGGGTGGGGTGGGGTGGGGGTGGGACCCAAAATGATTTTATGGTGAAAGGATGAAAATTTGATGGTTAAGGCCGGTAAAAGTTAACCCGACTTGCTAACTCGACCGAAACATAATCCGAAATAAGTGGATTTGGGTTTAGACTTTTGACCAATTTAATTAAATGACTCGATCCGACCTGATCTGCTTATTAAATGGGTTAGGTTCAAATCAAAAATTTTAACCTGAAAAAAACCTGTATAACCAATTTAATTAAATGTGTTCATTTCGAGGTTAAAGGAATAAATATAAGCTAAACTTAGTTCATTTATTATTATCTTATTTTTCATAGTAAATACAAAATAAACAACAAAAAATCATAAAGTTAAAGTTAAAGCCTAAAAAACTAGATTTAATCAATGACAAAAACCATAAAACAAAACCAAAAAATTATAAACAGATTAAGTGGGTCGAAATTAGATCAACCTGATCTATTGTAGGTCGGGTCAAGGTTGTGATTTTTGACCCAATTAACTAAGTGGGTTGTGTTTAGGTCAACGGTTTTCTGACTTGTTTATATATGACCCGAATTCGAACTTGACTCAACCTGATCTATTTGACAGGCCTAGTTGCGCAGGATTTGTAACGTTTGTTTTTTCACGCAGTGAAATGTATTAATTTA
This sequence comes from Amaranthus palmeri, assembly GCA_019776075.1. Lineage (NCBI taxonomy): Eukaryota > Viridiplantae > Streptophyta > Magnoliopsida > Caryophyllales > Amaranthaceae > Amaranthus > Amaranthus palmeri. The sequence goes on along the minus strand of JAAKBH010000618.1, from coordinate 2,589 downwards.
ATTTTATTTCTAATTATGTATAATAAAAAGTTATACATCATTTGATATTAATAATCATTGTAATGAGATAAATTAAAAACTAATCACAAATTAAGAGTGATAAATGAATAAAGTCATTTTTATAATATTACAAGTAATTTAAAAACGAAGGTATTATAATTTTGTTTTTAAGTAATATAATGCAAGTTAAAAAAATTATAAAAACATTTCTTAATCGACGTATGAGAATACTTTTTTTTTTTTTTTTGAGAATACGTATGAGAATACTTTGCTAAATAGATACGTGGAAAATAAAACATGATCTTTTTATATGGACTGAGAATCAAAATTTTAATGTGAAAGGAAAAGTTATTGGTCTACCATTAATTTTCAATTGTAGCTCATAATTTATTTACCTTAAATACACATTGTTTAATATTTCCTCTCATTTTTTATAGTTACTATATTTTTATTTTCACGCTATCTAATGCACGATTTCAATCTTTAATATCTCTAATTTCACATGATAAAAAATTCTAAAAAATTAATATTAAGAAAATACACATTAAGACGAATTAAGCAAGATCTCATTTAACTATGTTTTACATTATACATAGAGAACTATACATCGAATAAGATCAATTGGTGAACAGTTTCTTGTAGTAACTAGTAAAATCCAGAGATGTTTTAATTTTTTGTTCATTTTCAAGTAAACTAGCCTTAATATCTAAATGTACATTTTGTAAAAAAAATCATTAAAAAAAAATATTAAAATTTTATACATTGAAATAAAATTAACAGAAATTATTTTAATAAGATAGGCAGAGGAAGTGAAAGCTAGGTAAAATTGTGAATTCAAGCTACAACTTTTTTTAGAAAGTACTCCCTCTGTTCTTTTTTGTTCTTCTAATTTACTTTTTGCACAGTTTTCAAAGCAACTTTCGAGCCTAAATATCTCTAAATACGCATTATAAAAAATTATAAAAATTATAAGATAAAAAAGTATACATTAGGACGAATCTAAGGAGATCTCATATGGATATATTTTATCATCTATAAATGTCTTAAAAATCTTAATCAAATTTCTCTCTCCAAAAATGGAATATTCTAAACGGGAAGAACAAAAAAGAACGGAGGGAGTAATAAATTATATTTCCCAACTAAAATAAAATTTGATTTTTAACACATATTTTTTACTCATTACCAAAAATATATTTAATCTTCCTTTTCATTACATTTACAAATTTTAAATGTTTGTATAATCCTCGTCTAAAAGTCTTAACCCAAGAAAAAAAAATGATAAACACAATAAAAAAATTTGGCAAAATTACAGGACGGTGGTAGCGTTTTTTTTTAAAGACCAGGACGGTGGTAGCATTGCACAATTATCTTACATGCTAAGTAAAAATATTAATTTAATTCATAAAAAATCTGCGATTTACAAGAAAGGAAAAAAATCAAGTTAACGAACATATTTTTTAAAGGAGTAAAAAATGAGCTTAATTGACAAACAGAAGATTAAAAGAATATCAATATACCCTATTAAAATTTTAGGAGTATATAAATATAAGTTCATAAGCATGTTTTTTATTTAGAGTAGATTAAAAAATTCTGGCAAAAAATAATATGATTAATATTTATATAATTGTCAAGTTACCCTGTGAATATATTAGACATAAATTTTTGGATTACATGGTAAATTGAGAAGATGGTAGAATACAAGAATTAAATAAAAATTGAACATAAATTTTTTTTGAAAAAGTGATATTTATTTTACAACTGAGATAAAATTTGATTTTTTACGGGAAGATGTATATTCTAAGGCTCTAATAAATAATAATTACATGTGGATATAAATCATACCAATTCAATAAGTGATAATTTTTGCAACCATTTATTAATTACACCATAAATCATACCAAATTTGATTTGTTACACTTACACCCCTCAACACTTTAGAATCAGACAAATTATTTGATTCATTTATTATTTTCTGTTTTAATTACAAAGCTTGTAAAATTTTATTTTAATATTTTTGTACATTTAAAACATGTTTTAATTGCTAAATCAATCATAAAAGGATCCAATTATAATAATAAATTTGAATGAAGTTGATTGGCAAATTTTAACAAATCATCATCTCAAAAATAACAGCTAATAGTTCTTATGAAAGTCAGATAATTTATTTTTTTATCATAATATATAATCCAATTTTACTTGATAAATAACAATTAATAGTTACTTTAATCTTTTGGAAATAAAAGAATTTGTGGCTTTACATAAATAAGTTATGTTAACTTGAGTCCATTCAATCCAAACAACGAGAAATTTACTCGGATAAAAATCGAAAATTTAAATTAATTAGATGTTAAAAATCGATTCCCTAAAATTCGATCTTCTATTTTATTATAATAAACAAGATTTAGGATTTATATACATAAGTAATTAGGATTAACCAAATTAAAGATGCTTAAATAAATGACATTAAAATTAAAAAAATTAAAAGAAGAGAAGAATACTTACAGCTCTATTGGCTGGAGGAATTGTGCAAGAAGCTAAGCAATAACAATGTTTATTTATGTGGTCAATCAATTTATTTATAGAGGATTT
>JAAKBH010000617.1:172500-176618 GCA_019776075.1 Amaranthus palmeri | reverse complement strand
GGGAAATTAACTCCCCCCCGAGCCCACCAAAAAACGCCAATGCTCTATACAAAAAGCAGAGCATTAGCCCAAAAACAACAAACTAACTACTTAGATACAAGAATATCATTCATTCTACTGCTAATTCTCCCAGCTACCCTAAAAAAACTATACAATCAGTAACCTCTTTCTGAGTGAGGCCGTGATTATCAACAATCTTCCTATTCCGCTGCATCCAGATACAATTAGATGAGTTCTGTCCAGATACCAACAATCAATCTCGCCCCGATCAGTTCTTCTTCTTGCTGATTTTACTAATTTCCCTGATTTCGGATTGGAAATTAGTGTCGTCAATCTGCCGGTGGAGGAACCTAAAGACGTTGGACCTGATCCCTTTGGCATTCGCACAGTCGTAGAACAAGTGTTGAGCAGATTCTTTATCATTGTTGCACAAGACACAGCAGTCATCAGCAATATCCACCCATTTCCCAATTCTGTCTCTCGTTGCTAGCCTGTCCTGGATGGCAAGCCAAGTTATGAATTTGGCACTTGGACTTGCAACATTCTTTACCATAACATTCCCCCAGTCGACCTTCGGCTCACAAGCTATAAGAAGTTCGTAAACTTTCCCTATGCGAAATACGCCCCCGATGGTGATTTTCTCCCACCCTCCAAGTTTGTCAACAAGCTCAGTTTGTTTGATGATCTTTTTGAAGATCCAAGAAGCATGGATGGATGGCTGCACATCTTTGATATCCTGATCTTTCACATAGTAACTATGAACCCACTTGACCCATAGGTTTTCTTTTTTACTCGCCAGGTTCCAGAGATGCTTGAGGATGGCGGCTTTATTCCACACATACATATCTCTAAGGTTTAGACCTCCTTTGGTGAATGGGAGACCCATTTGCTTCCAAGACACAGCAGCTTTCCTTGACAGACCATCCTTTCCAGTCCAGATGAAGGACCTGCAGATACTCTCAACTTTTTTAAGGACCTTTTTTGGGATGCAGAAGATCTGGGCCCAAAAGTTGTGGATACCTCCAATAACACTGCGGACCAGCTGAATTCTGCCTGCATAAGAGAGGAGTCTTGAGGACCAGTAGCCAATACGACCCACAATTTTATCAACCAGAGGACCACAATCACGGGAATTCAGCTTTTTGGAATGAAGGGGAACCCCTAAGTATTTGAAACGGAAGGATCCTTCAGCCATCTGGAGATATCTCAGAATGTTATCTTTGCTCTGTCTGTCGACCCCTGAGATATAGGCGTTGATTTTGTTTTTGTTTACTTCTAGCCCTGACGCTCTCGAGAAAGTGTGAAAAGTGGTCATCAAGCTATGAACCGAAGGGATGTCCGCTCTGCAGAAGAGAAGGAGATCATCTGCAAATAGGAGATGAGTAGTACATGTAAGCTTGCACCTGGGGTGATAACGGAAGGCGGAGGAGGTGACCTGCTTCTGCATGAGTCTGGAGAGATAGTCCGTCGCAATAGCAAATAGATACGGTGAGATTGGATCCCCTTGGCGAAGGCCTTTTTTAGCTGGGAATGGCTTCATCGGGACTCCATTTACCAGGATGGAAAAGGTCACAGTAGATACACAAGTTCTGATCCAATCAACAAAACGGGGAGGAAAGCCCATTTCACCCATAACCGCAAACAAGAAATCCCAACTGATGGAATCATAAGCTTTACGGAGGTCCATTTTAATCATACATCTGGGGCTGTTGTTCTTTCTATTATACCCTTTGATGAGCTCAGCTGCAAGAAGGATATTGTCTGCCATCTGACGACCCGGGATAAACCCTGATTGAGCTTGATCAATAATCGAACCCATCACCTTCTGGAGTCTGCCTGCAAGGATTTGTGAGATAACCTTGTATATTACTGTGCAACAAGCTATAGGTCTGAAGTCACTCACTTTGTTCGCATTGGTTACTTTGGGGATCAGAGTGACTGAAGTACAGTTGAGGGGAGGAAACAGGGAGTTGGTATTGAAGAAATCTTTGATGGCACTGGTGAAATCTTCTTTGATGATGCTCCAGGCTTTCTTGAAGAAGCACGCATTAAACCCGTCAATTCCTGGGGCTTTATTGTCATTCATCCCAAAAACAGCATCCCTGATTTCATCCTCATCTACTTCCTTTAGAAGATCCTGACTGCTCCTGTTGTTGATCTGGGGACCCTCTCGCATTACCTTCCTGTCTATCATTTCAAGTGTGTGGTTGGCAGTACCCTGGAGATCCTGGTAAAATTGAGAGATTTCTCTTTGTATGTCGCAAGCTTTGGTGAGCCACTTGCCATCATTATCCATGATCTCATGGATGCTATTGGACGAAATTCTCTCTTTGATAGCTGCATGAAAGAAGGCGGTGCTATCATCCCCATGTTTCAACCAGTTTATCCTGGCTTTCTGATGAAGAGCTTTTTCCTCAATTTTCCTCCATTTTCGAACGAGGGAGGAGGCTTCTTTCTCTTGGAGGTGGAGATCTTCATTTGTAGGATTATCTTGGAGATTAGTTTGGATTGACTGAAGCTTACCCTCCCAATGAGTGATTTTTTCCTGGATCCCCGCAAACTCTTTGTTATGAAGATGCTTTAGGCTTCGCTTGACATTATTCATTTTATACCAGAGTCTTTGAAGGCCTGCCCCTTTGACCCTTTGCTTCCAAGCCTCATCCACCACCCTAAGGAAATCCTGATGATCACAAAGGTAATTGAAGAAGCGAAACGGTTTGTTTTGTTCATGCTCATGCTCCTTGAGGTTCACAATCAAAGGCGTATGATCGGAGGTCTGAGGATTATCATACAGAACACTAGCATGAGTATATCTAGATAACCACTGCAAGTTACCTATGGCATGATCAATCTTTGTGTGTGTGCGATTAGCCCCTGTCTCTCTATTTGACCAAGAGAAAGGATGCCCTCTCTCAGGAATTGGGTGCAGGTCATTCCGGTCAATCCACTGATGCATGTCGTAGATCTCGTAACTAGAAACTTGCGAGCCATTATGCCTGTGATCCTCTTTGAAGATAGCCTTGAAATCACCTATAAACAGAGTCGGCTTGTTGTATTCAAGTTTCTCCATATCCGCCCACATATCACGCCGGTCTTTCACACTATGCAAACCATACACAAACACAACATTAAAGCTACTGTCTGAGTTCATGGGGGTAATCTGGGTTCTCACAAATTGTTGATGAGTTTCACCTTGAACTAGCTTACATCTGTCATTTCTCCATCCTACCCATATTCTTCCATTTTCATGAAAAGAATAATTATTACACCAACTCCATTTTGTGCCAAACTTTCTTTGAATTTTCACTTCGTTTGAAGCTTTTATTTTAGTCTCCACTAACCCTATGACGGTGATATTCTTCTTATCAAGGAACGTTTTCACTTCCTTGACTTTGTAGGGGCTATTCATGCCCCGAATATTCCAAGCAGCGATAATCATTGCAGGGAGGGAATTTGAGGGTTCCCGTCCCTTGTGTGATTCATGTTAGTATCGCTTGAACTGTCAACAACATGGTGGAGCTGCTGTTCTGTTTCTATGCCCTTAAGCTGTGTACCTCCTTTTATAGTGCTGCTGTCTGAAAATTTCCACGCCCTTCTTGCAGCCTTACTCGGTGCAACTGGGGTCCAACCGGTATCATCGTCAGCTGCTTGACCAGAAGACTCACTGGTGCAAGTTGTTACTGCCATTTTGCCTACTGTGTTCATATGAGGAGAGGGGGCCTGCCCATTACTTGACTCTGCCTGCTGATCAGTCGAGGCCTGCTGATCCATTAACTGATTCTGCACAGTCTGCCTATCACCCAGCCCAGAAGAAGCACCCTGATCCATTAACTGATTCTGCACAGTCTGCCTATCACCCAGCCCAGAAGAAGCACCCTGCTGATCTTGATCAGTACACTCAGGAACATTTTGCACACACTGTGTTTGAGCCAATTTTTCCTTAAGCTGATTTATGTTGTTGACCCCTTTAATAATATTCGCAATCTCTACGGGCATCCACACGCGTTTATCTTTACCCTCATATTCTTCCCCATTACGTTTCTTAACAGCTTGTGGATCTTTTTGGGGGCCTTGACAGTCATGACCCATTTTGTTACACGTACGACAGAAGAACGGTT